>CALNXI010002581.1:38472-68378 GCA_942486025.1 Porites evermanni | reverse complement strand
TTGTTTTTAAACTAGTGACCATAGAGCAGGCTAATGATTATCTAATGGTCTATTGTCATACAGGCCCTACAATAAGTACTCTTGCATACACATTCGTATTACCTAGCTTGCAATTTTCCGCCTCTGTTGGAAACATCAACATATCTCTTGCGTACACAGGGTTACCAGACGGATTGTAACTGTTCTGACTTCGTATATGTGGAAGAGCTCTAAAATTAACAGTCAATATTAATGGCTACTCATTGCTAAGCTACGCTACAGGCTTAAAATTCTAAAGCCACTGGAAAATTCTTGAGCGTACTCACTAGCATATTCACAGGCCACTGCTGACGTGTCTGCAAGCATTGCTAACTTTTTCTAATGCACTGGGGGTTAATAGACTAATTTTCACAAATTCAGGAAAGAAAAATCACGCATAGGGTCCTACCGAAATAGAGGGTTCTATATGAATTCGCCTACAGATTCAAAAGATAGATCACCATTATATGACGTCACAACTGACTACACGAATAACTGAGAGTGTAAGCCAGGTTAAACCTGCAGATAATAGTATAGTTCATTTTAATGTAGTAGAGTAACTCATAGAATTGGGCAGGAAATGTTATAAGCTTGATCGGCACTACTTGAGCACTCCCTCAATTTTGTGTATGTTAAAAATCGACTTACCGTAAATCCTCTATTGAGACCCCCGGGGGGCTTATTAATTTCAAGCCCGTTTGAGGGGGAGGGATTTAATAGACATCGGGTAGACGGCTTATCTAATTTAGTAGAAACGATGGTATCAGTTCTCCATAAAGAACTAGAATACTAAGCGGAAAAGCTCTAGTGCAAGAAGTTGGAGGTCATGCGGCCCAGGATCAAAAACAAATCCGAACTTTCATTTGGTAAATTTATAAACCATCCCGGATCAGTCCACACGACGTTCTACTGTCGTAACAGATTAATACAGTCTATCATTAAAATAGTGAAGAATAATAAGCGGAGGGGAGGGGATGGAGGATTAAAGAAAAGGGGGCTTATTAAATTTCTTTCCCTGAAAAGGAGAGGCTTATTAGTGAGAGGGCGCTTATTTGAGAGGGGGGCGGGGGGGGGGGGTCTTAATGGAGAATTCACGGTATAAAATTGTTTAGCAGGTTTGGGTTTGAAAACTCCTGAGAGACACAGCGTCCATGATAACTGGGTTTAATTTGGTCTGTACCTATTCCATTCTGGTAAACTAAGTCTGAAGATAGAATCCAAGGGTAGCACTTGTTGCTGGCCATTAGAGTCGCGATACACTTGTTTTGCCTGAAAATATACAGTCACCCGTGTTATTCAAAGAGTAATCAAAGAAAGACTATCGTCAACTCGTGGGTACATTGTATAGAAAATAATCAAATAGTTATAAACTCTGGTTTTCCCACAGTAAATTGTGGGAAATGATAGAAATTCAGATTATAAATATACTATCCTTGTTCTGGAAACACAATACTTTTCTTGCTGTTTATTGCACTTTATCAACACTTATTTAGGTATATATTAAAAAAGAAACAGCAAAACAAATAAGCAAACAAAACGAAACAAAAAAGAAAAAAAAAAAGGAAGATGGGAAGTAGAGAGTCTGTAGCAGGATACGAACTCGATACCTCCGGGTTGACGGGACTTTACATTAACCACTACGCCATCGAGGAAGGTTACATGATCTATCGAAAAGTCTCAAATTTAATGCCTTTTCCATGCATGACTTCCGCCGGCAAACGATCGAGCCATATTTAACCGATTGAAAAAACGACTCGAAGTAATCGGATGAAATTAGGCTAATTGAAACCGATTGATGAGGCTAATTGAAACCGGGTTATTGACAGTCAAAAACAATGTAAACGCATTTCATGGCAATGAAAGAACATATACGATACAAAACAGCTCGTGATACAACTCCTCTGCGAAGTAGGACGCAAAACATAAGCTTATGTTTCCTTATCCCGATTTCCGCTGTTATTTTATATCACATCCATTTTCTCCCGTGATCTTAGGCAGTCCTTGAGGAGAAGAAGAAGAATGGAAGTGCCTTTATTTACCATACATTCATCCATTCACATAACCTAACACATTATCACTTGACACAAGGCAGGAGATCAAGCAAGCGTCGAAGTTGAAGAAGTCGAAGAGCAAATGCTCATTCTCTAGTCAAGTTAAGGTGATTCCCTGGTTTTGCACTGCGCATCTCCTGCAGTACGCGTGTTGCTGAGTTCGACTTCCTCACGGAGAACCTCGATAGTGGATGTTTAAGTTGTGCTTACTCACTTTGATTTTCATTTAAACGCTTTCTTTATCACATTGTATCCTAAATGTGATATCTCGATGTAAATTCTGTAAAAACAGATTTTTTAATACTTTCTTACCCCTTTCACATACATTCTATTTGAAACTCGCCCCAGTTCTCTCTCAAAACTCGGAGAAAATGCATTTGGTGCGCACTTTATGCAGCTCTACCGCAAAAACGAATACGGTGACCCCCATTTTTTATTTCATGATTTTAATAAGGACACTGCTTCCTTTCGATGAGAAAAAAAATTGGCCCAAATCTATGTTCAGTTTTTTGGCAATTTTACTACATTGTACGGATTGAGCTATCACGGGTCGAATAGCGCGTGTCCAATTCAATTCTACTTTGGAGCGTAAAATAAAAACAGGAGCATTAAAAGGTATTTTTCTGGTATGTAAGTGGATAAACAATACAATTAAGTCAAATTCTGTGCGATACCACATGCATCATCGAAAAAATCTCTCGTTTTTGTCTAGTTTTGGGCTGCGCGCGGTTTTTGACAAAGGGTCCAAAATAGCCGTATTTCTCAGCATTGTGACGTCAAAACGAGCACGGTGACCCCCACTTTTTATTACTTNACTTTGATTTTCATTTAAACGCTTTCTTTATCACATTGTATCCTAAATGTGATATCTCGATGTAAATTCTGTAAAAACAGATTTTTTAATACTTTCTTACCCCTTTCACATACATTCTATTTGAAACTCGCCCCAGTTCTCTCTCAAAACTCGGAGAAAATGCATTTGGTGCGCACTTTATGCAGCTCTACCGCAAAAACGAATACGGTGACCCCCATTTTTTATTTCATGATTTTAATAAGGACACTGCTTCCTTTCGATGAGAAAAAAAATTGGCCCAAATCTATGTTCAGTTTTTTGGCAATTTTACTACATTGTACGGATTGAGCTATCACGGGTCGAATAGCGCGTGTCCAATTCAATTCTACTTTGGAGCGTAAAATAAAAACAGGAGCATTAAAAGGTATTTTTCTGGTATGTAAGTGGATAAACAATACAATTAAGTCAAATTCTGTGCGATACCACATGCATCATCGAAAAAATCTCTCGTTTTTGTCTAGTTTTGGGCTGCGCGCGGTTTTTGACAAAGGGTCCAAAATAGCCGTATTTCTCAGCATTGTGACGTCAAAACGAGCACGGTGACCCCCACTTTTTATTACTTTTTTATCATCTTCTTGACTTGTTACATCAGTGTACCAAGTTTCATCTACAATCTATGTTAGGTTCTATTACTAGGGAATCACCTTAAACGCCTGGACGAGTCAAAGGCTCTTGAATCGTACTAATCTGAAAGATTCCTGCGTGTCTTAAATTTGGTAAGACCTCCATCCTCTAACCGTGCTGCAGCGCACTATGCACGCTCTCAGCTAGGAATTTGATCCCACCGAACTTCGGTGACCGCGTGCTTCGTTGGAAACGATAGATCTTTGCGCTCTCGAGTTCGGACCCGATTAATTACGAAGTGCGTCTACTATGAGTGAGCGAGTGACTCATTTGCATATCCCTGTCCCTGCAATAACTCGTGGTACGCTCGCGCGTACCCACGAGTTAAAAAGTGACATAAAACTAGATAAATGTTACTGGATATTTAGAGAGCTACAAAAGGACTTGTGTGAAGGTCATGGAAGTGAGATGGTAATAATTATTACTGTGAAATAAGCAGCAGAGGAATTTACAGTTTTGTACCAAAATATGAGTCGCTGACTTTGCCCGTTGATGCAAAATGTTCGCTCATGAAATCAGTGTGCTTCCGACCAGTAAGGCAAATACTTAATTTACGGTTCATTGCTGAGGTAACACGGAAGCTTTAAGTCAATTGATTTTATCAATACCGGACGAAAAGGAAAAGAATTCGACAGTTTAAACAGGCAAGATTGTCCGTTTGTCAGGAACTTGAACATTCGCTCGAGCGCAGTGCAGATATACTACGTCAAATAAGAAGACCTCTAAGATAGTCATGACCAAGTGTGTTTGCAGGTGATCTTACATTCGACAAAAATTGAATTTGCCGCTACAAAAGAACACCACAAACTGCATTTTTTCGCAACACAAAGAATAGTACAATTTGAATCATTTTTTGCTACACATAGCCTGAATTTCATCCGATTACTTCGAGTCGTTATTACTCCCTCAGTAACGTCTGAATCGACCGGTCGTTAATGCCGTCCAGTGACGTCACTACTCCTTGACCTTTGCTTTAATTCATGCAAAAAGTAAAACACGATTTTCAAGTGGCAAACCGAGAAATATCGTTTGCAAATGTCTGCATGATACAGAACTGCTTTATTTTTTTTCGATCGTAATTCATGTTTAACGTTCAAACTATCAACTGCATGCAGTACAACTCTGAACCGGTTGTACTAAATTCTATAATCAAACTCGGTCGTAATCACCCAATGAAATAAACAACACACACGGAACACTTCAAAAACACAATGATTTGCTTTAATTGAAAAGAAGCTATTTGGTCCTTAACGAAGAAAAAAAAACAAGGAGACAAGAAAGAAAAGCTAACAGAATCATTACACTTGACGGTAAAAATAGCAAGAAGGTCGAATTATAGCATTGATCTCAGAAAACTTCGCGTAAACAAAATCACCGGCCGCCGAAACCACAAAGCGGCTCTAAATGAAAAACTTACCTACTCTCCGCAATGATTCTTCATTCGCAGTTCAATTTAGCATTTCAGTTTCGAAGACAAGGGCAATGTTGCTGTTTAAGATAAAGATTAAGGTTATCGAAATGTTTGGACTAAACGAAAGAATGCTAGGGATGCGATTCGCTGAATATCAAGCGACAATCCCGCTAAAATTTTTCATAATTATACATAATTATGCGAATGTTTAGACAATCAACCAATCAAAATCACTACCCGGTTTTCGGGTAGTGAGTGACGTCACTGGACGGCATTAACGGTCGGTCGATTCAGACGTTGTTGAGAGGAGAAAACGACTCGAAGCAATCGGATGAATTTCAGGCTATGCTACACAAAGAATAGCACAATTTGAATCATTTTTCGCTACACACAGAATAGTACAAACTGAATTTTTTCGCTACATAAAGAATAGTATTGCTATCTCGCAAACGCTTGTCAGCAATAAAAAATACACCCTACTCCATATATACAGAGCACAAAACGACAGGTCCAGTAGAATAGGATAGAGCGGAACAGCATAACTTATGTACATACTAGCTACCCAAAAGGAGAGAGAGTTTTTGATGAGCGAAAAGCACGGCAGGCAAAACACGAGGTCTAGGGAACAAACTAGACTTGCTACAATTCGACAGCACAAGTTTCTTAGCAAGCGAACAAACATACAACGAAGTCGCGAGTGGTCGACCTTCGTCCCGCGCCATATTAAATCGGAAAAGGACTTTTTTAAAAGTCTAAGAACAAACCTTTTCTGTCGTGAGAGTAACGACACAGTCCATATCGGATGCCATGTGCCACGACAGTACTCGCGCAACGTCGTCATCTACCACTTGAGCTAAATGAGCTACCTGCAGGGGGAACAGAGAACAGCGTTAGCGCTAACACGCAACAAAAGTATACCGACGAGATAGAGCCAAGTGTCTTCATTACCGAGATCAGAGCTCTCACTAAGATTTGAAGTTGCATAATTACGTCAGTCGAGCAAATTTCACCAAGCCTCGTTTGTAAACAAAATTCTTCGCATTTGCACTCTTTGGGCGTGAATATTATTTCCAACTGTTCTGCCTTGAGAATTCATTTATGCACGACTTGGCAACTTTTCAACTTCAAAACGAGGCTGGGTGGTGAAATATACTCGTCTGACATAAACATGCATAACGGTTATTGAAAATCACTCTTTGCTATGGCTTTAGAAAAAGGGCAAAAATTGTCAGACTAAAGCATAGTGTGAACTCATCGAAAAGTAAACTGAACAAACCTTTCCCAGAATACCAGAGTCTCCACGGGGTCCAGGGTGAAGTAGACACTGTCTGCGAGGAGTAATAGCGATCTGATCTCTCTTTTTTGACATTTCATCTATCAATGTCGTCACAGCTGTGGGCTACGAACAAGCAAGCAGTGATTAAAGAGCTTTAGATTATGAGACGAGTAAGACTACGAGTACGGGATTTTCTCAGTACTTAGGTAGTGCTCGCGCGCGAACCAGCGATATTTTGGCGGGAAAACGTGATAGCCGTCGTCACTTCAGTACGAGTTTTAGCGAGAATGTCGTAGTGGCGGGAACAAGTTATCAAATGTAAGAAGTTTTATCATTTTGCTATGGAGAGAGGGCTTAACTTCCTTCAGTATAAATAACCATAATATTTTTTTTGGTGTGAAAATAAGTAAAATTAAGCTTTCCGGGGTGTCTTTTTTTAGAGCAAGCGCAAAAACTTTATGTTAAATCTCGTAGTCGTACTCGTACTCGTCCTCAAATCTAAAGCTCTCTAGTGATTAACTCTTTCACTCCCAGAGCTATAGTGTGACCATTCAAATGAAACGGATATTTAACAATACTATTCTATGGTGCGAATTGATTTTTACAAAAGCTCCGACGACAAGACCATAATTACTTTTATAACTAGGAAGCGTTGTCGTGTGAAAGAAGGATAAAGAGAAATGGCGGAAACCTCGCTTCTCCTCTTCCCCTTCCCAGCATTCACTACGTGCTTTACCCCTTCTAGTCTCCGCTAGGCCTCTGTGGAAAAGAGGGGACCTCTGGTTAAACCGAAACCAGCGACCTCTGGACTTGAGCTTGGTACTCTAACTACTCCATTAGGGTAGCTCGATCCTGTGTCAGGATTACTCCTTACCGATGCTAAGCTGCTGGCAGGGATGTTCTGTTTTCTGAGTTCCCCTCTCAGCTTCTGTTCTTGTAAAGACGCTTCATGCACTGACACTGCAGTGGACAAAAATTAAAGGTTATGACTCAATTATAAAATTGGTTGTTCAAATCTTAAACCCTCGCATGCATAATAAAATAAACAAAAACTGGTTTAACCATTACAGCATATACAGCACCAAAGATATCCACCAACTTAGGGCTTGCTTACAAAGAGAGAGAGGGTTACCCTTGTGCTAGGGTTACCCTAACAAGCGGGTTAAAGTTAGCTCTGGTTTAGAAGCAAATTTCACACGTAGGGTTACCCTACCACCCGGGTCAACTTTACCAGCTTTGCTAACGTGTTTCGTCATGCGTGATATTCTTTGAAACGGTCCAAAATTTGAAATAATCTTGAAGTTCTTTAAGGAAAACACCTTAAATTCACGTCTATGATGATATTATCATCATAGACAGAATATAACTTTTTATTTTTCAGATGTTTATAATTAAGCACAGAAATTGGATAATACCGTTCAAGTTGACCCGGGTAGGCGAGTTGTCCCTAGCTGAGCGTTTACAAGACAGGTATGGTAACCCTCCTGCCACGGTAACCGTAGAACTCAGGTAGGGTTACCTTAGCACTTGGGTAACCCTACCTGCCTTGTAAACACGTCGTGTGAAAAAAAAGAAGAAATATGCGAGTGCTAGGGTAACCCTCTTGCTAGGGTAACCCTGGCACCAGGGTTACCCTCCCTCCTTGCAAACAGGGCCTAAAACTTGAGATCGATTAGTTACATATATCACTGAGGTCACTGCTGCTGTCTAGAAAATCATCGCCACAAGGCAATCGAATAAATAAATACATACATAAATATACCTTAACATGGCTGTGGAATAGAATAGTCAAAAAGTTTATTTGGCTTCCGCTATTAGCTCACTTCTTAGGTTGCGACACAAAAGCTTGGTGTTATCAAGTACGTTTAAATTCGCTCTGACGATGCACTAGCACTTGATGGGTCTTGAATCTTTTTATGGAGGAACATTGACTTCATAACTAATCTTTTAAGTCCCAATAGCCACATAAGAATTCTCCAGACTGATCTCCATATATTTCCGTACAGAATTAGTTAAGAGAATTTGATAAATGATCAAAGCATTTCCGTTTGGTGATCATTTTATCATTTCTCATAACCTTTTCTCTTGATGATGCAGTGTTATTGTTAGGAGAAAACTGATGTTAGTCACTCTTGGGACCAGATTTTTGTGTCTCACTCCCCTCGCCACCTCTGTGGACGAACGTTAATGTGGTCGACTGCAAAGAACCAAAAATTAGCTACCAACCTTGCATTTCGTTAATGAGTTGTCGCGTAGTTTCGAAAAGGAGCCGGTATGTGCGTATCGTCTCAAATAAGTGATCTCTTTCTTTCGTCAGCTGAGCCATCTGTTGCTGTTTCCTTACATCTAAAACCAAAATAGTCAAGTACTGTTTATGTGATATGTTGTGTTAGTTAAAACCCTGCCTAAAAGTAGAAGTCAAACGTTAAAAAATGAGAGGAAATTAAGCACTTCGTTATAAAACAACCGTAGTGTACTTGCCAGTCTAAAACAAAAGGTTCAACAAAGAACAAGAATTTTACTTTTTAAGTTAATCATGAAGAGGAAATTTAGCAGTTCTGTGTACTTGTAGCCTGCGTAGTAGGCGCTTGGAAGTAGTGGGCACAAGAAAAAACGGGCGCGCGAGAAGGAGACACGCAAGGGGTTCGCGTGTCTCCTTCTCGTGCGCGCCTGTTCTCTCTTTCGCTCACTACTTTCAAGCGCCTGTTACGCAGGCTGGTGTACTTGCCATTGTAAAACAAAAAAAGGTCGCAGAAAGAACGAGCACTCGTTAATTTGCGCTAATATTTATAACAGAGAGGAAAATTAGCACTACAGAAAATCGCGGTGTATTTGCTATTTCAAAACAAAAAAGGTCACACAACAAACAATATCCTTTAAGTTAATCATGAAGAAGAAAGTCAGCACTACATGAAACTGAAGAGTACTTGCCATTGTAAAACAAGAATGCCAATGTAAACACGGGAATAGGATGAGGCGAAGAATTAGGAGGAATTTGAGTATGGAAGTTCAGCAGGTATTCCTGTCCGTCTTTGCCCGCAGTGTTCTCTTGAATAAGGAGGTTCTGTACTGTAGCCACGCCCTTAACCAGGGGTACTTCCAAGGAGTACACATTTCCAGTCAGAGCAGGGATCTCGTCGATGCCTTCTGATGGTGTCGTTACCTTAACAACCACCTTTCCTTTAAGATTCTCACCAGTCAGGTTATCGAATTTGTCCTAAAACAAACGGCAGAGAGAGCAATCTTTGTCTCAAGGCTGCCTAAAGCCAGTTTGCTGATCAACAAATGTTTGAGCTGTTGTTCAACAAATGTGTATCAAGCAATGTTGAATATTGAACTGTATAATTATGCATGCTGAGGGTTTTTTAACGTTATTGAGAGATCAGCAACTAACGAGAGCTGCAACATTAGTTGGTTTCAGATCAGAAAAGAGAAAAATGCCCTACGTTCGTTATGTTAAATTCAAAACATAAACAAACAAACTAACAAACTAACTAACAAAAAATTCATATGGAAATATGGAAGAAGAGCTAGTGAGTGAAATTGGCAACAAATTCCAGGTTTTTGGTCCTCGATAAAGGATACTGAACTGCTTGATATTAGTTCTACAAAAATGGGGTCTATGCTGAGAGGCTAGCCGAGTTTCATAATGGTGAACCTGACTATTACTTAAAAAGAGCTTGCGAAAGCTACTAGACAGAAGATTATGGTGACACGAATACTTGATTTCAATTCTGTCAGGTCTTTGATCACACCATCACTTCTATTGTTAACACTGGTCAACACGGATTCAAACAAATTACGAGACATCGACTCTTGCACTTTCATTACTTCGTAAACGTCCTTCTTGGTGACATAATCGTCATCGCCTTCGTGATACGCTTCAGTGACGCCGTCAATAGACTCATCTTTTTGTTGTTCATTTTTTTCTTTTCTTTTGCTCATTTTCAGCGATTTGTTACTCATCTTCAAAGTAGCGGTGCTGCTAAAATGGAGACTAGTTAACTACGGACGAAATCTTTGCAGGCAACCAACTCTGTAACTCTCTGCAACTCTTTTCCCAAAGTTTACACAAACCAGTTTTCCTACAGAGTTAATGCTCACCAACGCTGGCCTACAATTATACGCATGACGTCGCAAAGAAATGGTAACTGAAGATGTGGGATCATTTTTGCATTACAATGAGGAGAGAACACAACCAAAAACAGTGAATATTTGAACCTTAAGTTGTAACTTGAGTGTCTTCACCAGGGTTCGGCTGTTGGTCCTTTGAGTGTTGGAAACAGTAGGAGTCGCAGGCATCGTCTCCGGTTCAAGCTTCACAGGGAGACCAGCCTTTGCTGTGAATGTGATCTGCAAGAGGGAGTAAGTGAAACGCTTTGTTAACGAACATAGTTGGCTCTTACTATCATTAAGAATTGGTAAGGTATTTAGCTGTCGTGACCAACGAACTCTCCGAACGCTGGATAGTATGTACTACTACACACAACTCTCCTACTTGTGGAAAAATGAAACATACCACCAAGCAGAAGTGCTTATTTGGAGGAGAACAGGTTTAAAGTGCGATAGAAAGGAAACAGACGAAAAAAGGAGCGGGGGGGGGGGAGGATTTGGTGTGTTCTGCTCAAGACAAACGAAATAGAGAACAAGGATTACTTGGAAATAGATGGCATTGTGCCTCAGATAAGAAAACAAATCGATTGGCTTTTAAATGGTACTTCTACTGCTGATTTTCAAATTATTATTAGGTTGTTTCAGCTTGTCCAGTCGTTTGTTTCGCTATCAAATCGCTTCTGGTAGTTGCTGCGTGTGTGTTTGTGTTTCTACATTTAATTTTGTTTTTCTTTTTATTCTTTCGCTTTTTTGTGAGTGTTCAATCGTGACGTGCATTTGTGTTTTTGAAATATTCAATGTAAACAGCGCAGGCTCTCTAGATGAGCCCTGTAGAGCAAATGTTGTAATAAATAGTGTTTATAAATTGAATAAGGGTTTGTTCAAGAAGTAACTAGTAATGAAGACTCCACGTTAAACAAACAATACTCTCACCGGTTTACTAGAGAGTGTGGCTGCTCCTGCAGATCCAAACTGTACTACCATACAATAGCCACCTGACATACCTGGTACTTTGAGGTCCCTAGTGAGTGCAGTTTATAATACACACGGTTATAAGAGAATTCACAAAAAAATATGCATTGTTTGCTTTGAAAATTCCTCAATCAACCATACTTCAGTTTATATTATTGCTGTCGCTGCCCAGTCAAGATAATCTTAATTCCAGGAATGCGACTTTGTTGGTACTAGCCAACGCACGGTGCCTACCTACTGACTTGGTGACCGAGCCTTTCAGTCGGCAGCTCCCAAACTGTGAACTGTGTGAACAGTCTTCCGGCTGAGATAAGTCACATTCAGAGCCTTAAATCTTTTAAGAGAGCTCTCAAAACGTACTTTTTAAAGAGCTTTTAATTAACTTGTTTTTAAAGATAGCTTACAATTGACTTACTTTTTTAAGACAGCTTTTAATTGACTTATTTTTATCTCATCGTTTGTAATGTGTATATGAAAATATTTCCATTGTATATGCGCAATATAAGTTTTTAATATTTCTTCTTCTTCTTCTTCTTCTTCTTCTTCTTCTTCTTCTTCTTCTTCTTATTATTATTATTATTATTATTATTATTATTACCTGAAGTAGAATTCTCCATCTTTATCCGTTAACTTCCGCTTTGATGGGTACAAAGTTGTGGCCTTAACAAAATTACAATATAAGTAAAATGTTAAGCCTTGGAGGTTTCAATTAACAGCGGCATTATGCTACACCGTTGTGACTTCAGTACGATAACAGTTTAAGTTATCAACAATAAGCCAGTCATTTTACCACTTCTGAATAGTAACCAAGCACTTCTGTTGTGGATATGCGGTGACTCAGAGGCAAGGGCTGGGAATTTCCCCCGGATACTAGGAACATTACCCCCGGCGGTGGTGGATCCAGGGGAGGGGCCCGGGGGCCCGACCTCCCCCTCCTTATTTTTGACCGCCCCCTTATCTAAGGGTGTGGATGACGGGCCCCCCTTTATCTCAAGGTCTGGATCCGGCACTGCCCAGCTACTTTCATAGGAAACAAAAGGAAACTAGGACATAACGATTTCCTTGAAGTTCAATTTCCCGGATACTAATTGCTTATAACGACCACTTGAAATCTTGGTGACAGCGCTAGACAATATCTCTCGGCCAGTTAGTGCCTAAGAATCTTGACACTTACAGTGTATACATTGTGAAACCCAGTTACTGCGTGATGTGAAAGAAAACAGGCTAGTATAACATACCCTGGCTGGGGGCTTGTCTGATACTGGACCATCCTTAGAGTGCCATATCTTCAACACTATGTCCTTAGCACTTGCTGCTTTCATTACAGCCTCATCCTCTCCAACGACATGGGCTGAAACAGCTGAAACGCAGGACAGTAGGTTTGTTTGGGGGACAAAAGATCCCCCACCCTGCAGCTCTTATGCCAACACCCACCAAAGGAATGAGTCAATCAAATTTTCAGATAAAAGTGTTGAATATATCAATGGCCTTATGTGGCCAAACTGCTTTAAAGTTGAATTTGTATGGTTAGGACTCAGATTCAGGTAAAATCCTATACATCTCCAAACACCTGGAATTTGGTCACACAATGCTGAGTGCAATGCATAAAAAGACATAGCCAAGTGTATTTAGGCCTCAATATTCACCCACAAATTCTCCATACTGATCTCCATACATTTCCCTTAAGACTTAGTTGGGAGAATTGCCACCCTGTAGGTCTGAAATCCCAGAGGGTGCTGATCGAACAAATCCTTGCATATCACCTTCCGTTTTAGATGAGAATTCCCTATAGCTAATATCAGTCAGATGCTGCTGAAAATGGAGAAAAAATTCACAGCATTTTCCCTTGGTTAATCATTTTATCATTTCTCATAACCGTTTCTCTTTATTACGCGCTGATATTGTTAGGAGAAAATGGATTTTGGTCGCTCTTGGGGATTAAATGGTTAAAATGCAGAGTCACTAGACAAAGTATTTGACCTGCAATGCGATCTTAACCCGTCAGTAGCCCCGTCTCGCCTTTCTCGCGTGGGGTTATTTTCACGCGCGCTCGCGTTTCGCTTGCTCTACTATCCCTGAGGAAAAATGGGGACCGTCTCGTAGTCGCGACTTGATTATCAGTTGCTGTTCGGTAACTAGGGAGCTTAAGCAACGACAACGGCAACGATGGAGAAAACGTCACCCAAAAAGTAAATTCGCCCTGTTTCAAACTTCATTGCTCTTATCCCAACTTGTCAAATGATGGCTATTTTTTCAGGAGTTGAATTCTAAAGGGCTGTCTCTGAGTTCACGAAAGGAAAAAGAAAATCGGTGTCTTGTGTTCACGTAAAATTGGAAGTTTCACGTCATAGTCGTACAACAACGGCAAAGAAATGTACAAAAATAGCGTGACGCACGCGCAAGGTTGTTGTTTTACCAATCTAAACCTTATCGTTTTTTGCCGTTCTCGTTGATGTCGCCGTCGTCGTTGCTTAAGCTCCGTAATGAGTTTGCGACCTCGACCGGACCCGAGATAGCGGTGGAAATCCAGCCTATGGAAAAGGCAAGTTTTGACGGAAAAACTGGAAACCCGTTTGCTTGCTTGGGATACACTTGCCCGCGCAACAGTCCTACCAGACTACTGGCAATCTAATGGTCTCACTTACTTGGTAACAACTCTCCAACGACACACGGTGCATTAGAATCAAACGTGACATTAAGATTTACAGCCTTTGATGGGTCAGGCTCCACTCTGAAATGCAAAACATATAACAGCTACAACAACTTTATCATTAGAATATGAAAGTACAGATATAACTACCCGCAAATAGGTACAGCTAGTCGTGGCGGGTAGGTACCACAGGAAATTACAGTATCAAAAGCACCATCTTGAGAACGGCGATCGCAAGTAGCTTTGATGCGTCCGACTTCTTCCAACGCTTGCGCTAACGTATGTAACATATTCACTCCGAAGCGATGTGATAGCTATCTCCAAAAACGGCAAAAGCGAATGCAATAACCCATTTATAGCGCGAAAGTTGGTCATTATCTCTAACGTTTCCTTTTGCTTTAAATGCGACGTTCAACATCTCTATTAATATAAAATATTGAACATTTTGGCGAACAAACAACAGTTTTCCATTGACCTCACTCTTACAGACCACAGAGATAACCTGAAAATCTCTGATACGCTGCAGTGAAACAACTGGTGTGCAGCTCGCAGTTCCACAAAAGCTTTAAACATTTTGACGCCATTTCGGAGGTCTAAACTCTCACAAATCAGAGCTCTCGACCAAATCACTGAGTTATTGTGAAATATGTGTTAACCTACTTCACAGAACTTACCTCACGCTTATCGTAGGCGCATCCAATGCAGTTCTTCCAAGCAGGGCTTTGATTCTTATTCCATACATTCCCCTGATTTTCAAACACACGTTACCGCGAGTTATTTTACAGACTTAAATTATGACCGAAGAAGAGGTTGTTCCTAAGAAATGCCAAGGTTGGGGCTCTTAAAGTCGACGGATATCTTTTTGGCGGCACCAAGTGTATGTCGGCATTTAGTGTCCTTTTTAGGGAGGTGTTCGTCTTTTAGAGTCAAAGGAAATGAATGAAGAATGGTAGCAACCGACTCTAGGTGTCCATTTTAAGTAGGTGTCCGTCTTATACAGAATCAAAGAAAACGACTGAAGAATTGCAGGGACCAACTCTAGGTGTCCGTTTTAGGGAGGTGTCCGTCTTCTACAGAATCAAAGAAAATGAATGAAGAACGACAGGGACAAACTCTAAGTGTTTTAGGGAGGTGTCCATCTTTTAGAGAGTCAAAGAAAACGACTAAAGAATGGCAGAAACCGAGCCTTGGTGTCCGTTTTAGGGAGGTGTACGTTTTAAAAAGGGTCAAAGAAAATGACTAAAGAATGGCAGGGACCAACTCTAGGTGTCTGTTTCAGGAGACTATCTTATAGGAAGTCAAAGAAAATGACTAAGGAAAGGCAGAGACCAACTGTAGGTGTCCTACTAATAGAGGCGCCGTTAAGAAGGAATTAAAACTGCCGAGTAGCAGAAATAAGAAATGGTGTACAAAGTAAAGAAAGCTTTTGTTTGACTCAGTAACGTTCGTTAAGGGAAGAGGTAAGAGCTATCAAGCAAGAGGTAGGAACAGGAGCACAAGAAGACTGCAATTTCAAATTCCACCTACTTGGTTGCGCTCACAGTAGGTTGACCAAACGTTGCTTGGCCCTTGTTGTCTGTCTTCTGCTGAGCAGGTGCTGGAGTCAGCTGAAAAAAGAAATAAAATAAAATAAAAAATGCCCCCAATTAGATTCTTACCGAGAAAAACATCATTTTGCACAGATTTATACAAATCTGCATAGTTAGGTGCACAACGTACCATCGATAGAAACCTCAAAAAATAAGGCAGTAAAAACAGTTCATTCGACCAGATCTTTTTAATTGCAAGAAAAGGTCACAGATTACATAATACAGTCGAACCTCTCGACAGCGGCCACCTTGGGGACAGAAGAAAGTGGCCGTTATTGGGAGATAGGGAGTACAACATGTTTATTGCGCTACTAAGTTCACTCTTATTGTATCCCATAATAGTAATCCAATCATATTATAATACATAGAGATAAAATAAACAAAAAAACTTGAATATTGCTTTGAATTAAAATGTCAACGTTACAAAACAAGCAAGGCTCGCAGCATTCGCGACAAGTATCGTAGACAATTTATGCTCACTGCAGCAGTAGAAATGGATCACAATCAAAATACGATTGTAGCGATTAATCACCAACGCGACATACGGATCAAACTTTATGACATTCTTGACTTTTTCATCGGTTGCTGAAAAAACTGGCCGTTGTCGAGAGGTAATAGGGAGCTTAAGCAACAGCGACGGCGACGGCTATGAAAACGTCACTTTAATTCGTCAAATGTGGGCAATTTTTTTGGAGTTGAATTCTGAAGGACTGTATCAAAGTTCAGGAAAAGAAAAGGAAAGTTGTTGTCTTGTGTTCCCGTCCTCGACAAAACGTGAAATTAGGCACTTTCACGTTATAGTCGTGCACGTGCAAAGCTGTTGTTTTGCTAATCTAACCTATTGTCTTTTTGCCGTTCTCGTTGCCGTCGCCGTCGTCGTTTTCTTAAACTCACGCTTTAGTGGCCGTCGCCGTTGTTGAGAGGTTTAGACAAGAGTCAATCTATGGACTGCCCCCTGGGACAAAAAAGGTGGCCGTTGTCGAGAGGTGGTCATTAGTGGAGGTTCGACTGAAACTGCATTTATTAAAAGGAGAGTAAACTATTAAAGACTTGGTCAAATTTTAATTGAATAACAAAAACTGAGATTCTCACCTTAATTCCTCTGTCCGTATTAAGGACCACCTTAACATTAGGCTCATCTGAAGGGTTTTCAAGCTTGTCGCACAGTTGAACAGTAAGGGGAAATGGCATCTTGGTATCGTTAAACACCGAAAGAGGCTGTAAAACAAGTAAAAACAAATCACAACATGAACTCTAGTTTGTACAAGAGCAGGCTTGATAACGCATAGGAAGCTTTCCAAGCAATGTTGTTTCGTACTACAGAAAGTCACAGGTCGAGGCAATCTCAACAAGCACTCTAACTTAGTGTGCTTTCCAAAAGTCAGAACTGGCCGGCCAGACCATGGCTGGACCGGTCATTTTGAAAATGAAAAAGGCTTTTTCCAAGAGTTTTTGATGAAAAACGATTTCCTTCGTGCATACTATTTAGAATTTGACTGATATGGCTGGATAGCTTTGATTAAAAGTAAAATTTAAAGAGCGGCCGTCAAATCAGTGTTGTTATCAGTAATGTTTTTGAATACTTTATTTCCAAAAAATAGTACTTATCCTTGGGTCTATTTTTTTTGCGCCTCGTTTGACGCGGCAACATCAATTTTATGTGGCCTTTTTTTCAAAATGCAGAAATCCCGCCAGGCCGCGCTGTAGAATAAACCCTGCAGAAGGGGTTTAACTGCAGTTATCATTCACTTAAAATATTTCACCATTTCTGATTGGCTCAAAGCCCCCGGCTAATTCTTCATAACCAACTGACGTTGACCAAATTTGGAACATGCGAGGCCTTGAGCCTCGGTGGATAACATCCTCCTCGATTCTTCACTTCCTACTCAGCCTCATACAGCAATTGCTAATTATAGAGATAAGTTATCGTGATTTTCTTATTACAAGCCTGGCTCCAGTTGTTCAAAGGGTGGATAACCCTGTCCAAGGGAAAAATCTCTTTCTACTGGATAAAGCAATTGGTTTCCTGTTATCCTTTTTTTTTTGGAGAACTGAGGCAGGATGGCATTATGTGGAGACGAGAATTCATGAATTTGGAAACTACTAAAGTAAAACAAAACTGTCTCCCCACCATCATATCAAACGTTACTTTGCAAAACTATTAGCCTAACAAGTTTTCAAAAACCCTAATTACAATCCGTTTTTATTATATTCAAGTTTGTCCATGCCTGCCTCCTTTTGTACTTAGTGTGTTATTTAATCCCTTTATTTAATCTTCTTATTTCACTATATCTGGTGGCAGTTCTCAATGCTTGAATTTTTAAAAATTTCGTGACAAAGCCCCTTTAACTCGAAATTAGTATTTCCCCCATTTTGGGTAACTTCCAGTATGTACAACAGCTTGAATAAGAAGACTCCTTACAAGAATGAATGACAAAAAGAGTCGGATATCAGAAAAAATCGGCCAGTACTTACAGCCGTGAATCCCAACTGGACTTCTCGTTCTTTCAGCCCGTCTGATGAAACATGAAACTCTGGCAAGACGTGGTTGGAAAGCTAAAAGAATCCAGAGAACAAAAAAAGGGGAAAAAATGGTTTGAAACCGACTAATGAAAAAGAAAAGATTGTACATGAATGCTGTAGGAGGAAGCATAACAAAATAGCAAATGAGAAGACAATCAAGCACAAAACATGACACCAGGGTGATGGCCAACAAGCCTGGCAAACATGTTACAGTTTTTTTTTTTTTTTTGGACAAATTAAAATAAAAGAAAAGGTATGCAATTTGTTCAGTCCACCTTAGGAAACATAAAACTCCGGCAATACGTTGTCTACAAACTATAAAATACACGGAAGTAAATTGGAGTCAATCACTAAAAAACTGACGAATGAATAAGAAAAACTGTACCTGAAAACTACAAAACAACACAGAAGACGAGAAAACAATCAAATAATTTTGTTGATTAAAAAACACAACGAATTACTGAAACAATTGTTGCAGATTGGTTTTGTCAAAGAAAAGATGTTCGGAAAGGAAATTCCTCACCTTGCCTGTTTTGTTGCCATGTTTATCAGTTGCTGACAGAATGATATCTGATGCTAGAGGCTCTCCTAATCTCATGCGAGGTTCATTGCATGAGCACTTCAAGATGCTGGGAGCGTCGGCATGGGGTTTGTAGATAGGGCGTGACCGAAATTAGACAAATTGCTTTGTTCTTTTTCTAAAGCAGCTTATAAGAGACAACCACAATGGCAACAATAAGCGTCAAAAGAGTTGTTATAGCCGTTGTCGAGTTAGTTGCTTAACTTCCCTAGCTATTCGCAAGACCAACTCCGATTCTCTAATTGGCTCTGAAAACTCGCCTAGTGCTCAAAATAGTGGCCGGAAAAGTCAGTTCAAAACTTTATATTCGTAGAATGATATTAGCACATTTAATGGGAAAAAAGGATACTGAAAAGGCAATGCATAGATAAACTAACCTAACGTTCATGAAACCAACCTCTTCTTCAGTCACATCACTCTCAAAGGCAAACGCACTAAGGAAGAGGGGGGGGGATGGGGGGGGGGGAGTTATGAAAAGAGAGATAGTAGGGAGGTAATTTACAGGCAACCAACAGCCAAGGTAAGTGGCTTAAAGTTATGTCCATTTCCCTGGGTTCAGTGTCTGTTGTAAAAAAGTCTACTGTACTGTCACTTTTATTTAATTTTGTTTCCGATCATCCCTCCCCTAAGCCAAAATTTTGCCCTAAGTGAGAGGTAAGTGTTAACGTTGGCTTAGGGTAGGGGTAGGTGGGCAGTTTCCCAGAAACGTATAGGATCATTATGGGTTTCTGGGAAGCTGCTCACCTACCCATCCCCTAAGCCAACATTTTGCCCAAAGTGAGAGGTAAGTGTTAATGTTGGCTTAGGGGAGGGGTTGATGGGCAGTTTCCCAGAAACGTCTAATGATCCTTTGTTTCTCCCTCGCTTAAGACTGACAAGTTCTCTTGCTTTACAAAAACGTTCATAATAATGGGTGTTACCTTAACGTGAAGGATATGAGAGCAATTCAACTGATAAACTTGAGGTCGGCATTGCGCCCATTTCCGCCCCCCCTTTTTCCATCAATGCTCCATGATGATAGCATTTAAAGCTAGTTAAAGCTACACAGAAAGGAAAGAAGATGAATCAAGGATGTGATGTCACCGGGGATCTCGCGCACCGAAGGTCGCGCACTATCCAACTGCCACCGACAAACTTATTTTCACTAAGTCTTGTAATTACCTTGACATCAGGAAGAATCCCTTGCTTGATGATGTCTTTGGCAACTTTAAGAGTCCAGTTAACCTGGAGACTCAAGAAGACAAGTTGCACATTGATAAACAGTATCAGTTTACAACTGCTAATTCACACCAAGGGTGCTTACCAAAAGTCAGGAATTGCCAGCCAGACCGTTGGTATTGAAAACGATATAGGCCTTCTTTCGAGCTTTCACCACAAAACCAACAATGCTGTACACAGAATTTAAAAATAGACTGGACAGATCTGATTGACGCTGGAATTCTAATTAGCAATGGGCTGGTCTGGAAGGGCCAATTCAGATGGAAAGCGCACTAAGTTTGCTTATATGATGATGATGTTTATTCCTATCTCCTAAAGAGCCTTGATTGTTGAGTTGACGTGTTGACCTAGGGGATTGCTCTATTTTGTCCAATTTCCTTTATTGACATGTTCTGTCTTTGACTGTGCTCACATTGTGGGTGGCTACTCGTGTTCTACAATGGGCCTTTTCCGATTGCCTTCAGCCTCTTTATAAGGAAACACCTGTTACTCGTCAATTAATAGTGGAGCCCCATAGCTAAGAAAATTTGGTTACGCCCACCTGCCCGCCCGTCCGTTAGTCCGCACCACAAGTGCGGACAAACGGACGGGCGGAAAAGTTGAAAAGTTTCTTCATGAAAATAATAATATTTATTGGCACGCAGATTAATTAAACTCATGTTCGCATGGATGATTGTACACCAAGCCTTGCTTGGATAAAGATCTTATGGTTTGCTCGACAACCCGAAATGGACGATTGATATAAAATTTAATTCGCTACTTTAAAAGCTGGGCTAAGTTAACTGTCACAAGGAATTTCGCAGGAATATTTACAGAGGAGCAATTGAATTATTTATATCCTTTCCATTTAGAATGACTAAGACCTGTCTTGGATTTACCTTAAATCTGCTGGTTAGGGAGTTGTCTATTGTTACTTCTCTCTGTCCTTCATCCAGAGTTCTAAAACCTGTCGGTGACAGCAAGACGCTACATTTACATTTGCAATATTAACTTGCCCTTGCAACAAGAGATAGAACTTTAACGACGACTGCGCTACCTTCGCCTTCCTCGGATCTTAAGGTCCCTAATGACCAGAAAACGGCTACGCTAGGTTAAATTTAACCAACTTTGGAGGAAACCAGACCGTGCCACTGACAGCTGGCTAAAGATAAAACTTCATTGCAAATTGAACTAAGCCAACAAAAGAAGAAAATTGACTGATACACACTGAGAAGGAAACTACACCAATTTGACGTTCGCAAAGACTTCTGAAATGTTACAGAGAACAGGGAAAAAAATTGGCCGATAGCTGACGTGCGTGTCCCCAGTAACGATTCCCAAAACAATTGCCGGACACATATGGGCTCAAGTCCTCCTCTCGTTTCTAAGGAGGCAGTTTAAGTAACCACGAAGACGATGGGTTCGATGACGTCACCAATAGAGTGAAGACTCGATCTTTCAAACTTAATCGTGATAACAACTTGCTCATGACCAATGTTCCTATGGACACATTGTAAGGGACCACTCCCAAGTTACAAAGAGAGGAAAATGTATCTTCACAAGTTGGCGGGAAATTTCGCGTTAGAGTTGTGCAAAGGATAGCGGGCGAACGCAGACATATTTCCTGTTCGGGTGGAGAGAAGCGACGACCAGAAATACCTTTGCGTTTGCACCAAAAAGTGTGACGTGTCGTTATTATCGAGTTCCGTTAAGGCAAAACCTATTGTTTGCTTGTTTCGTATTATTTATCGTTGCATAAGCTTCCTGATGTTCAGCTGATGTGGTCATGCCTCGATGATATGGATTGGCATTTTGGTGTATACGTAAATGCCTTTCCCCTTTTCAAATCTTTTTTTCTCTTTTTTAAGCCTGTACTATATGAGAAATTTGTGCAATTTGATTGGCTTAGAGCAGTGGTATTTCAGCTTAATTTGAAATACCTACATGTGAAATTTACGACCCTTTAACGGGTAGTAGTATAAATAAATAATAGTATGATTTGTACGTGATATTTGGCATAAATACCACTTGTAATACTTCAAAATAGTCTCATATTTCACTCCTCTAACGGCTTGTGAAATTATGTATAACAAATTCGAAATACCATTCGTGGTATCTATGCCAAATATCACCACAAATCACGCTATTACCTATACTAATTTCTTACGCAACTTAAGGCTAACTAGGGGGAAAAATCATATCAAACTAAGTACACTGATTTCTGGTTTATCACATACTCAGTCCAGTAAGTGTGTTTCCTGCTGTGCAAGGCAGCTCCTGTCCATCGTCCAGCTTCTTCTGTTTCGCATCAGGAAATTTGTAAAACACTTCCAGCTCTGCTGCTTTACTACTGGGAGTCACAATGATGGTCTTCTCCACTGCAGCAACCTCTTTATGATGCTAAAAGATCATAACCAGTCACTAAATCAGGGCTACTGTTGTGTGTTTTTACAAAAACGACAAACAAACATGCTGAGGTTCGCGGTGTTGGTCAGCCAAACCCAGATACAATTTAAAGATGTACACTAAGAACTTTACGACTACGCACCACACCCTGCTGGCAATGCCTTCCTTTCACTTTCTCGATTTTGGCGTATTTGAGAAAGACTCTGCACAAATCGAGTAAGCTTGTTATTGTACATGAGGTAATTGTTGCTGATAAACTGTGTTGAACCCAGGCATAAAAGCTGTGCACACGGTACAGCGGGCTTAGTTATGGCCATCGGTTCATCAATCAACGGTCGCTCACACTTGGAAAACCAGTTTGACGATTGGTCCAGATATTCTGGCTTCAGAGACTTCAGTGAGATCACGTGCTTTAGACAGAACCTCCTCTTTTCCTTTTCACTCAAGAAGACAAAAGGAGGCATTGCACGCAGGGCACGCAGGGTGATCGCACCAAAGCCGGACATGAAAACCCCAAAAGGGACCATCACCATTTCCCTAATCAAATGACAAACCTGTAACTCTATCTTGGCCTTCAGTTTGGTTTCCTTGGTGATCTGCTTCAGACTGATATCAGCACCTGTTAGGGAGGCCTTCCCAGATGCACTGCAGTCTCCTATGTAAGCTGGTAAGCCCGGTGTGCCTGTCAGCTACAACACACGAAGTTGTTTCTTATCAAATTCAAGTTTTACAATAACAAAGCGATTTTTCACACTCTGATTGGTCGAGAGCTGTGCTCTATGAGACCCGGAAATGAAGTAATTATGGCGTTATATATTTTTTTTCTCTTTCTCTCTCGCGCGATTTTCCTACAATCGGCCACAAAATTAGTTGGGACACTTTGCCCTAAAGGGCCTGTCTGACGTCTCGCCAACTTAAAAGGGGGGAAATAGATCTTTCCCTCGCCTAGCCCCCCCCCCCACCCCCCATGCAACGTTGTACCGCTGTTCGAGTTATCTGTTGAAAACAAGAAACACTCCAACTTTGAATCGACGGGATGGGGGAGAGGTGCAGATTGTTTAGTTCTCCGAGGTTATCCCATTTGAGGATAATGTCTCAACAATTTTTTTCGTCGATTGTAAACTGCAAAGTAGATGTATTTTGCAGTGCGAACGATAATCTCCTGCCATCTTGGACATTGCTTTTAAAATGGCGGCCGCCCTCACTGTATTTTGTTAAAAAAAAATAAAAATAAAAACAAATAAATAAATATGATTTCCCAAGAAACATCATCAGAAATGGACGTCAGTGCTATTGAAAAAAAATAAAGACAATTTTTCATGGTCGGTACAATTATCGACCATAGTAATGAAATTGAAAGTTCAAAACTTTGCAGGACGTGGTTCCACTTGAGTTTTGAACATTTTGACGTCATTTCTATGACCGATAAGGGAATAGACCGCGGAAAATTGTAGTTGATTTGTTATTCTCCATACAATGTGTACTGCATGTGAAGTTTCTGATCAAATTTTGGTTCTAAAACTTTAGCAACGTCAAGTTGATATTCACGCGGCTCGAGACAGCAGTAACTGTAGATTATATTTAGCTTGCCTACAATAAAAACTGAACAGTTTACCGTATGTGGGAAACAAAGTATGGGGTTCTTTGTGTATTCTCCAAAGCTTAGAGCTGTCAGGGATTTTAAAATATGCAGTTGCAATGAACTTCTAACAATCGTCGATTAGCTTGAACAGAGTATACTCAACGCCTTAACAAAGACTCCTTAACAAAGTTGTGGAACCAGCAGTTTAAAATTGAAGTCCCTATGTGAGGAATAAGGAGCAATTAAACCACAGTTAGTTAAATCACAACGGGGTGAACATTAGCATAGTTACCTTGCAGACAACATTAAGCCTTGGTTGAACTGTTAGGTTTCCTGCTTTGTCCTGGACCTGCACTTGTAGCTGCAGGGCACTGTTGTTTTCAATTGTGACCTCACTGTCATTTGGTGTGACAGCAAGGGATTCTGGTGGGCCTGCAGTACAAAACGTGATTCAGTAAACAGAAACAGTCATGCTAACGTAAGTCAAAAATTGGCGCAAGGAAGGGGCGTGCACGTCACGGTAAAACCCTACAGCCACGTTGCCTTGTGAGGTGCGTTCCATTGGGATGAGCCGGATCAGGATCAGTAATCAGAGATCATACGGACCATAGCACATTAAAGGAACCGACAAATCAACCCTTGAAAAGGATTCTTTGGTGCATTTGATGTAGCATGATCCGAGTGATCCCGGATCACTGATCCTGATCCCGATCAACCCAAAGGAACGCATCCTTTTTAGACAGTCTCGTTTTTTAAAGGAAAATTTACATGCTGGTGAAAATTGTAAATTGTAATTTGTTTACCCACGGAGCACTTAGGAGTTCTTAAGAACTCGTTGAAACGTGTCCGTGGGTTCTAGATCGAATTAGGATTTGAAAGTGTTGATTTTAAGGAGAGGTAAAAACCGGGGTACCCGGAGGAAAAACCTCTCTGAGCAAGGGAGAGAACCAGCAACAAACTCAACCCACATATGGCGTCAAAAGAGTACCTGGAAGTAACCTGATCTTCAAGCTCTGTGAACCTTCTTCAAGTCCTGGTAGGGTGATCTTTAGATTAAAATCCTTTCACAACAAACCAACAAAAAAACTGTTCAGATAAATTTAATGTAAGTTTGAGATTCTGAATCATGAAGGCTACTGATGATATCGTCGTACTCTATTTTATTACGAGAAATTGAATCACATCGGCCAAGATGTTTTCCAAAATACCCCTCACCTTTCCTGCATGGGATGGTACAGAACCAAGGGCCACCACGCCCTTAACGATCAGGCTGTTTCCCTTCACTGATGTTCCCTGGTGAGTCAACTCCAGTCCGCTAACAATATAAACAAGATATGTTATTCCGTTGAAGGCAAGATTGATTTTAACACCAGGGTTACAAATCCATGTTTCATTAAAAAATTATCAAAATACACTCACCTTGCACTTAACATCGGTGCTTTTTCCTCTGATAACTTTGAAGGGTTGTTAAACTCATCCAGCATATTCAGTGGAATCTTAACCAAGAAAGCATAGTGTGTTATATTTGCTATTCTAGACTAGCTAAACCTTGATACCACCGTCTAGTGACATAGGGGTACTTGGATCATATTTGGCTTATTATGTGTTGCTGGCCTCTATTCTATGGCCAATTTAGACTCCATCTTAGTGACTTTTGGGCAAATTTAATTTTCACAATCCCAACTTCCCATTTTTAAGCTACTTCTTACAAAGATTTTTTTCCCAAAAGAATCCAGAAAACCTGCGACCCAATTCTAGTAACTCTTCTGAAAATGCAAAGCTATTATTCCCAATTATAATCAACCCAGTCGTGGAAATGCGACCCCATCCAGGGGTACGTACCTATTAGCCTATTACTAGAAATTACCCTCCGCCTACGGGAGCTACATCCTCTCGACCCTATCCAGTGGGGCACATACTCAAATGTGATCCCATCCAGGGGCACATACCCATTAGCCTATCACTAGAAATTACCCTCCGCCTTCGGGAGCTACATGCTCTCGACCCTATCGAGGGGGGCACATACTCAAATGTGATCCCATCCAGGGGCACATTCCCATTGGCCTATTACTAGGAAGAACTCCCCTCCTCTTCCCACGGGAGCTACATCCTCTCATATGAAGAACGGGGTGAAGAAGGGCGTGAAACAAAAAGTACACCTGGAAAGGAACTCCTACTCTTAGAGGTGTCTCCAACATTCCAACGGTGAATTTGTTTGGATAAGCCTCTAAATAAACAGAAATGACAAAGAAGAAACCAGATAACTAAAGATGTACGAGTTATTTTAACAGGGTGGATCAAAAAATACAGTGTTCCCGTTCAAGTTTTTTTGCAATAAAAAAAATGCCCGGGAAAATTATATGACTTGATCTGACGAGGCTGTTAATGACGACAAGAATTACAATGGTAACGTCCACAGTGATTGACAAACTGCAGTAATTTGTTATTTAACATTTACGCGTGTTTTTCAATTTCTCCACATGACAGTCTTTCCCGTGGATCTACTGTAGGAGTTGAGTTCAATATTATTACAAAGATAAACCAACCTAGAGGGTTTCACCTGTGCCAAACTTAAATTTTGAACTCTCTTATCACTTGAGCTAACTTGCAAATTATTTATCAAATATTCTTTTCATAATGTAAACTTTTCAGATTCAAAATTTTTGGGACGTCTTTATCTCGGATTCACCCTTTCGCGTGTTACGACAAAATGAATCTGTAACCAAATTTTTCAGAATCGTCACGAATCCAAAAAAAATCACATCTAGTGTAAATGTAACCTAAAATATTCTCTGGCTGGTCATTTCTTACAAACCTGTAACGTTGAACTTGATACGATGGACTGGAAGAATCTTAATTGATGGCGCAGTTGAAGTGTCACTCAATAACACTTGACGCTGAAGAGTATGGGCCAAGGAGGGTAATATTTTCTGAAACAACAGCAAGAACAGGTAAATTCAAACACTGTTTTCAACTGGCACTAAATCTCATAGCACAGATAGCAACAGACTAGCTCAGTTACCCATTTTTCTGAACCAGTATGGCGAGCTTTTTCCTCCATGTTGACAGTCATGATTAGTGATTACTTTGTCTCCATCTTTGTCACTTCCTGCAAAAATACGTAAATGAAGAACAATAACGATCCTTGTAAGTTAACACTAGAGAGCATTAGATTCTATGATGAGGACGACTACAAGAACGAGATTTTCCCAATAGTAAGTAGTGCGCACACGTGTGCCAACGTCAATGTAGCGGGAAAATGTGATAGCCATCGTCATTCTACTACGAGTTTTAGCGCGAATGTCGTTGTGACGAAAACAGGTTATCAAATATTAGGAATTTTATCGTTAGCCGTCGGGAGAGGGCTTTAACTTCTTGAACGAAAGTAAGCGTGCTAACTTTTGTGATGAAAAAACTGAGTACAACGAAGCTTTCTGGGGTGTCTATTTTTAGAGAATTGGCGAGAAAACTTAAATGTCGTCTTTAAAATTAAATGTCGTCCTCGTACTCACAAGTAACAAGTGCAAACACCAATTTCTTAACTCTTGAGAGGGGTATTTTGTGCGAATGGAGACCTAACGTTTTGTCAACGCTTGATTAAAAAAGAGGAAAGCTTATTGCTACGAGCAGCCAGCAATGCATACTGCGAGCCCGTCACAAATCATGTGCTTCTCCTTACAATGTAAAGCATTTATCTCTTACCATGCCAAATGACCTTTAACTCTACCAACAATCTTCTTCTGTCACCAGGTAGTTTGTTCACAGATTCACCCTTTCCGTTTAAAATGTCCACCTTCATGGCACCTGATTAAGAAATGGAAAATACATCGTTTTTAAACGATGTGAAGCCACTTTGGCTCACAGTAGGCTATATTTCTTGACAAGTGATACAGTGACACATGTATTAACCCGTTCACACCTACATGTACCCCCCCTCCCCCCCCCCAAGTGAAAGAATAATGAAGTTTTGTACAGCAGTTCTAACTTCTAGGACTGTTGAAGGAATCCACTGAAGTGGTTCGACGTTTGGCCTAGGCGTAACTAACACAGAGAGAAACTTAAAGAAGAGGAAGACTAACATTATGCAAATCAATTGACGTACGTAGAAACATAAGGAAAGCGAGACGCCACAACATCGTCCAAAGGAGCTAGTATACATAGGAAATTTAAAAGACAAGACGAACGGCAGTTTTGCAATCAACTTTGCGAAAAAGAAAAAAAACACAAACAAACCAAACCAAACAACAACAACAGCAATTATTACTTTGGGAAGAGGGCAAAACTGCTTCAGTTCTGCTAGTCAAAACAATGCAATGATCAAGAAAGGTAAGACATTGAGTCCTGTTTTATTGATCGCCCTCTCCTCCCTACAAAACCCCACCCCACACAACCCCACCCCTCCTTTTTTTCTGACCGAATTTTTTCCCTCATTTTTTCCAAATTTTTTTCGCCAAAAAGCAACTTTCTGAAAAAAAAAAAAAGAGCTGAGAACCCATAAATATAGCTTTAATATACTCTACCGATTAATTNTTCTGACCGAATTTTTTCCCTCATTTTTTCCAAATATTGGTCGCCAAAAAGCAACTTTCTGAAAAAAAAAAAAAAGGCTGAGACCACATAAATAAGCGTATAATATACTTCCACGAATAATTAATCACTCACTATTGTGACTTTTGCCTCATGCTAAAATGCTGCTCGCTCCAATAAAGCTTTTTTCCTCTGCTGGGTAGATTATGCTCTGGAAGGTTCTACATTTTCACTGAGCGGATGTGATTTTAGCCGCACGTTTCACACTGAGAGGTCATGACACATATCGATTTACTGTGGTTATTGTTTCTGGTCGGCAGGATTTGCCCTCTGATGCAAGCGCATTTTCTTTGACCTCTTTTGAAGCGTAAAGCTTTTTATTACGGCTGAATAAGGGTTCCAATTTTCTCCAAAGTGCCTTCTGGATCTGAATAACTAAGCGATTTTCTTTAGTCCGTGAATGTAATGTTTTTGTGCAGTGCTGTATCACGCTGGGCCCAGCTCGTTACTTTTGTTTGGAGAATGTTAAATTATTACGGATAGTGATTTACGGGTCGTGTGTACTCCTGCAATAAAAAGTGACACTGAGTAGAGCGGACGTACAAGGCAACTGTAATATCATCACGACTGTGCCATTCTCCGGTGGTCCAACTATATTACCTCTTGCGTCTTTGGCTATGCGTTTTGCGATTACTGGGAAGCCTTCGCACAAGCAAAACCTGCTTAAGACATCGAAGACTGTTGAAACGTACAACAAACGTCCAGTCTTGAAAGATCTTCACTTAAATTAAAACTGTGTTGCCTTCACATAGATCTCTGAGATCTTTAAAACTCTCTCCGCAGCTGATGTTAGCAGCGGTCTGTTGCTTTTGCATTTCCGGTCTCATTCACTTCCGTCACCGAGTGATGCGGTTCACAGCGAACGAAGTTACGTGGTACAAGTTTCCTCCCTTGCCCTTTCTTTTACTTGGCACTTCGTCCCTCGGTCGCCCCTCAGGCGACGTGCCGTGCGCCAGAGAGCATATGACTTGCGGTTATTGATTTTCAAAAGTCGATCTGTATGTATGTATGTTTGTAAATCTTTATTTAAACACGGGAAATCATCAGTTAAGCTTAAGTTAAAAACTAAAACTAATTACAACTGCTTTACATGATTGCCGTGTGGAAATCCGATATTTCAGCTACCTTCTTGATATTTCGCTTAAAATGCTCAACGGATGCAGCATTTTTTAAGTTTTTGGGCAAGTTATTCCATAACACGGCCCCACTGTAAGAGAAGCTTCGTTTCAAATAATTGGTGCTTGGTTTGGACAGGGTCAGCGTTCCCTCAGAGTTTCTTAAGTTGTAAGCAGAGTGACGCTGAGAGAAAAGACTTTGTAGATATTCGGGAGCAAGGTCATTCATGGTTTTATACATCATTAAGGCTTTTTGTTTCTTTCGTCGAAGAGATAGCCTCTCCCAGCTGAGGGTGGAGAGAAGGTGGTTTGAGCTCGCATCAAAGGGTGATTTAGTAATAACTCTGGCTGCACGATTC
>CALNXI010002581.1:17191-28213 GCA_942486025.1 Porites evermanni | reverse complement strand
TTTTTTTGTTTTCAAACAGCAAAAACAGTGCACGGACGTGTTGTAACTAATGAAGAACATTCAAATGAGTTCTGATTGGCTCAGAGTTGCATTGTTGCTAAGTGAAATTTCACGCTTTACTACATTTTATTGGCTTGCTCGGCGAAGTATGCAAAACAAACAAGCTAGCGTCACGAATGTTTGTTCTCGACAATCATGTCTTTGGAGTGCAAGCGATCCATTTTTTCGATAAAAGATAAACAGTCTATAATTGTGTGATTAGAGAAAGGAGAAAAAGGAACCAATTTGTCAGCTGTCTATGGTGTTAGTAAGCAGCAGATCTCTGATATCCGCAAGAACAAGGAAATCAGCATGAAGTTTGCTGACATCTTAGAGACCAGCGAAAGAGTGAAGCGAAAATTGCTGAAAGTTGCACATGATGAACAGCTCAATAAAGCCCTGCATGTCTGGTTTATTCAGCAACGAACATCTGGCACTCCAATTTCTGGCCTCCCAAACGATTTGTAATAGTGTTGTTTCACAATTAAATGTTGTTTTCTTAATTCAATCAGTTTTGTTCTTTATTAATATTCATATATTCGATTATCCGGCCCCTCGATTATCCAGACTATTTTGTCTGGTCCCAACGAGTCCGGATAATCGAGGTTCGACTGTACACACATCCACATCACGAGAAGTGAAAAAAGTGTTTAGAAAGTGCCATTTACGTCACACATGAATCAGTGGTGTCAGTGAAGACATCTACATTATTTTGAAAGCTGGAAAAAGGCAAACAAATATCTCCCAATTTATTCTTTCAATACAATCCTAACATGCCGGGATTTGCAAGAAGTGGGTGGTGAAATTACCAGGAAAAAATGTGTTCACTACAGGTTCCAAGAATTTGAAATCATCAGCCATTGCTGAAAATGTACAAAGCAAACTTATTGAATGTTCATTATTGACAGCCAAGAAAAAAATAAGCGTTGACAATAATAGCCTAGAGATTCAGGCTTAAAGCTGTGATTTTATTTTGAACCCTGATCAACAGTCGCAAGTCTCCCAGATGCACACGACTGAGCTGCAATGTTGCCAATATCTTGCATTGGCTGCTGTGGCAAACTCGAAGCATAGCCTGCTGCAACTCAGCCGACAAAACAGCAGCAGGCTGTGCTGGAGCAGAAACCTGCCTGATCCGTGTTCGATGACACTATTTGCGAACTGACAACTTTGCATACATTATTCAGGTTTATATAACGCTTAATTCCTCACCCCACGGGATAATCAATATTACATGAGTGTGAATAAATAAGCTTTATGAAGTCGCTTTATGTATGCTACTAATTGCATTATGATGGATTTTTCATTTTGTTTGTTGTACCGTCAAGTTTACTGTGCGATTACCCTTTGTAAAATAACTGTTGATATCAATAGCGGTTAAAAATGACGTTCACGTATAATGTTGCTTACCTGCACGCATGTCAAACATCGAGTGTGCCATTGCACTATTCCATCAGCCATTTTCCGTGTGTATGGCTCCAAACGACTCTATTGAACGTCAGTGATTATTATCACATTTCAAAGGGCTTCTACCAGCCATTAAAAAGACCTTCTGGCTCCAAAACAACAAATAATTAGTAGCATTCAGCAAAAGTTTATAGTCGCCATGCGGGTAGTGAATCATGTAAGCCCTCGCAAAATGTGACGAACGATGTTTAAGTCATGTTCAAATGCGCAAATTGTCCCGACGATAAGCCTGCTTTCTCTCACATCGTTCTCAGGACTCTCGCCTGCTCAAAAGTAGGAGGGAACCCTGGTAACGAGGATGCGCGCCATTCTACGCGCAGTAAAAAGAAAAACAAGAAAATGAAAAGGAAATGTGTTTGATGTTTTTTTTTCGATGCGGTGTCGACATTACACCACAGCATTTCGATGTGTGGCGGTTATCAATGGATTTTTTCCAAAGAGGATTGAGCCCATGATTTCATGACAACCTTTATTTTTTTAATTTTCGTTTTCTTGTTTTTGCTCAAAATAGGCCGCAAAATAATGATGACGATGTTTTAGAGTGGTGAAAAGGCCAGGAAAAAAATCACTGTTTATAATCTTGGGATATTTTATCTAAGGGTTTAGGCTGAGCCAAGCCACCGTTTCGTTGAAAAGCAAAGTAATGGCAACTTCTTTAATAAATTCGCCTGCAAAGTTTCTGAGGAAGAAGAATGTGAATGGAGTAATGATGCCATCCCAGCTGGAAACAAAAAGCTAAAAAGTGCCAAAAATACAGAATGACCATTTTAAATAGTAACAAAAACAGAAAACACAATTTCCTGGATCTAGCCTGAATTTCATCCGATTACTTCGAGTCGTTATTACTCCCTCAGTAACGTCTGAATCGACCGGCCGTTAAAGCCGTCCAGTGACGTCACTACTCCTTGACCTTTGCTTTAATTCATGCAAAAAGTAAAACACGATTTTCAAGTGGCAAACCGAGAAATATCGTTCCGAAATGTCTGCATGATACAGAATTGCTTGATTTTTTCGATCGCAATTCATGTTTAACGTTCAAACTATCAACTGCATGCAGTACAACTCTGAACCGGTTGTACTGAATTCTATAATCAAAGTCGGTCGCAATGAAATACACACACACGAAACACTTACGGTTCAAAAACACAATGAAATACTTTAATTGAAAAAAAGCTGTTTGGTCCTTGACGAAGAAAAAAAAACAAAGAGAAGCTAACAGAATCATTACACTTGACGGTGAAAATTGGGGGGGGGGGGGGGGGGGGGGGTACCAGTTCCTCACAAAATTAATATGGAAAATCCAGGGAGGTGGAAGGATACTACGTGAAATTCTGTCTGTGGGGCGGTATGGATATTTTCTGGAATCACACAATACCAACCCAGCAGAACGAAGGAATATATAACAACTGACTCTATAATAGGCAATACAGTCGAACCTGGATTATCTTGACTTCTCGATTATCCGGACTTTTTCTCTGGTCCCCCGGCCAATCTGGTCATGAATATTTATTAGTAACGATCAAGATCCGTAGCCATATCTTTTTTAAAACTACAGCATTGAAAAGTGCAGTCAAAAGCGAGGTTTTTTTTGTTTTCAAACAGCAAAAACAGTGCACGGACGTGTTGTAACTAATGAAGAACATTCAAATGAGTTCTGATTGGCTCAGAGTTGCATTGTTGCTAAGTGAAATTTCACGCTTTACTACATTTTATTGGCTTGCTCGGCGAAGTATGCAAAACAAACAAGCTAGCGTCACGAATGTTTGTTCTCGACAATCATGTCTTTGGAGTGCAAGCGATCCATTTTTTCGATAAAAGATAAACAGTCTATAATTGTGTGATTAGAGAAAGGAGAAAAAGGAACCAATTTGTCAGCTGTCTATGGTGTTAGTAAGCAGCAGATCTCTGATATCCGCAAGAACAAGGAAATCAGCATGAAGTTTGCTGACATCTTAGAGACCAGCGAAAGAGTGAAGCGAAAATTGCTGAAAGTTGCACATGATGAACAGCTCAATAAAGCCCTGCATGTCTGGTTTATTCAGCAACGAACATCTGGCACTCCAATTTCTGGCCTCCCAAACGATTTGTAATAGTGTTGTTTCACAATTAAATGTTGTTTTCTTAATTCAATCAGTTTTGTTCTTTATTAATATTCATATATTCGATTATCCGGCCCCTCGATTATCCAGACTATTTTGTCTGGTCCCAACGAGTCCGGATAATCGAGGTTCGACTGTACACACATCCACATCACGAGAAGTGAAAAAAGTGTTTAGAAAGTGCCATTTACGTCACACATGAATCAGTGGTGTCAGTGAAGACATCTACATTATTTTGAAAGCTGGAAAAAGGCAAACAAATATCTCCCAATTTATTCTTTCAATACAATCCTAACATGCCGGGATTTGCAAGAAGTGGGTGGTGAAATTACCAGGAAAAAATGTGTTCACTACAGGTTCCAAGAATTTGAAATCATCAGCCATTGCTGAAAATGTACAAAGCAAACTTATTGAATGTTCATTATTGACAGCCAAGAAAAAAATAAGCGTTGACAATAATAGCCTAGAGATTCAGGCTTAAAGCTGTGATTTTATTTTGAACCCTGATCAACAGTCGCAAGTCTCCCAGATGCACACGACTGAGCTGCAATGTTGCCAATATCTTGCATTGGCTGCTGTGGCAAACTCGAAGCATAGCCTGCTGCAACTCAGCCGACAAAACAGCAGCAGGCTGTGCTGGAGCAGAAACCTGCCTGATCCGTGTTCGATGACACTATTTGCGAACTGACAACTTTGCATACATTATTCAGGTTTATATAACGCTTAATTCCTCACCCCACGGGATAATCAATATTACATGAGTGTGAATAAATAAGCTTTATGAAGTCGCTTTATGTATGCTACTAATTGCATTATGATGGATTTTTCATTTTGTTTGTTGTACCGTCAAGTTTACTGTGCGATTACCCTTTGTAAAATAACTGTTGATATCAATAGCGGTTAAAAATGACGTTCACGTATAATGTTGCTTACCTGCACGCATGTCAAACATCGAGTGTGCCATTGCACTATTCCATCAGCCATTTTCCGTGTGTATGGCTCCAAACGACTCTATTGAACGTCAGTGATTATTATCACATTTCAAAGGGCTTCTACCAGCCATTAAAAAGACCTTCTGGCTCCAAAACAACAAATAATTAGTAGCATTCAGCAAAAGTTTATAGTCGCCATGCGGGTAGTGAATCATGTAAGCCCTCGCAAAATGTGACGAACGATGTTTAAGTCATGTTCAAATGCGCAAATTGTCCCGACGATAAGCCTGCTTTCTCTCACATCGTTCTCAGGACTCTCGCCTGCTCAAAAGTAGGAGGGAACCCTGGTAACGAGGATGCGCGCCATTCTACGCGCAGTAAAAAGAAAAACAAGAAAATGAAAAGGAAATGTGTTTGATGTTTTTTTTTCGATGCGGTGTCGACATTACACCACAGCATTTCGATGTGTGGCGGTTATCAATGGATTTTTTCCAAAGAGGATTGAGCCCATGATTTCATGACAACCTTTATTTTTTTAATTTTCGTTTTCTTGTTTTTGCTCAAAATAGGCCGCAAAATAATGATGACGATGTTTTAGAGTGGTGAAAAGGCCAGGAAAAAAATCACTGTTTATAATCTTGGGATATTTTATCTAAGGGTTTAGGCTGAGCCAAGCCACCGTTTCGTTGAAAAGCAAAGTAATGGCAACTTCTTTAATAAATTCGCCTGCAAAGTTTCTGAGGAAGAAGAATGTGAATGGAGTAATGATGCCATCCCAGCTGGAAACAAAAAGCTAAAAAGTGCCAAAAATACAGAATGACCATTTTAAATAGTAACAAAAACAGAAAACACAATTTCCTGGATCTAGCCTGAATTTCATCCGATTACTTCGAGTCGTTATTACTCCCTCAGTAACGTCTGAATCGACCGGCCGTTAAAGCCGTCCAGTGACGTCACTACTCCTTGACCTTTGCTTTAATTCATGCAAAAAGTAAAACACGATTTTCAAGTGGCAAACCGAGAAATATCGTTCCGAAATGTCTGCATGATACAGAATTGCTTGATTTTTTCGATCGCAATTCATGTTTAACGTTCAAACTATCAACTGCATGCAGTACAACTCTGAACCGGTTGTACTGAATTCTATAATCAAAGTCGGTCGCAATGAAATACACACACACGAAACACTTACGGTTCAAAAACACAATGAAATACTTTAATTGAAAAAAAGCTGTTTGGTCCTTGACGAAGAAAAAAAAACAAAGAGAAGCTAACAGAATCATTACACTTGACGGTGAAAATAGCAGAAGGTCGAATTATAACATTGATCAGGGGCGGATCCAGGATTTTTCTTAGGAGGGGGTGCACCACTAACTGACCGATGACGTAAAAAATTTTAAAAGCGAATACGAAGAAGAGGGCTTTTGATTAGGAAATAACATAATGTGAACTGCTGAGAAAACATATCAAACGATAGAGCAGATTTTGTATGTCTGTCAAGCGACTGCACAGTGTTAATTAGAAAGCGGCCGCAGGTCATCCCAGGGGGGGTGCGCACCCCCTGCACCCTCCCCCTGGATCCGCCCCTGTTGATCTCAGAAAACTTCGCGTAAACAAAATCACCGGCCGCCGAAACCACAAAGCGGCTCTAAATGAAAAACCTACCGACTCTCCGCAATGTTCCTTCATTCGCAGTTTAATCTAGCATTTCAGTTTCAAAGACAAGGGCAATTTTGCTGTTTGAGATAAAGATTAAGCCTATCAAAATGTTTGAACTACACGAAAGCATTCAAGGGATGCGATCCGCTGAATATCGAGCGACAATCCCGCTAAAATTTTTCATAGTTATACATAATTATGCGAATGTTTAGACAATCAACCAATCAAAATCACTACCCGGTTTTCGGGTAGTGAGTGACGTCACTGGACGGCATTAACGGCCCGTCGATTCAGACGTTGTTGAGAGGAGAAAACGACTCGAAGCAATCGGATGAATTTCAGGCTATCCTGGATCCAAATTAAGAAAAATTTATTTTACTGAAATTTTTTTTAACTGTGATACGAAATTTCACACACAAAAAAAAGACGTGGCCACGCGGTCCCCTCGGTCAACCCCTAAGGCTCTAAATCTTTATTAAAACTTGATATGGGATCGAAGAAAGTAGACTGTTTGTCTTCCATTAAAACTACAATTAGACTTTCGATTAGACTACTTCTTCTCTTTTCTAAGCTAAAGAGTCAAAATTAATAGTCAACTCAGCGCAACTCGCCTAGAGCTCGCGAGCTACTGTTGACTCATAGAAAATGTGAACCTGTCATCTAAGTAGTAAATAGACAATGATAAATTGTCGTTTTATTTTGTTAAATGGACTGACATTCAAAACAATACTTCTTAGTGCGAGTGCTCTTCTGTCGTTATCCAGCTGCGGAATGCAAAAACACAGGGGTTTTCTAACCTTCCATACGAATTCATGCCCGGGAGTAATCCCTATAACACGGAGGTGCTCCTCCCGAAAGGCGTACCAGTGATTTCAGGAGTTGAAAGGTATATTAAATCCGTTCAAGCATAAACGTCAATTACTGCAAGAAACTTTAAGGGATAATAAATCATATACTGAAGGTCAAAAACAAAGATATCTTCAGCAGCCAGTACTACTCCCTACGCCACCCGGCCTATGTGTTTCGGGTCACGTGGTACGAGCGAGTTTTTTCGTCTCCGATACATCATTGAGAAGGCCTGGTAAAGCGACGTACAGGGATGAGGCAACTGCTGTTGTCTGAATAGAGCTTCTATTTTTGATTGGTGACAAAATATGACTAGCTTTCATCTAGAACAAACAATAAATAAACGAATACATCTTAGGAAAACAGAAAAAGGGAAAAAAAAAGTGCCGCGCGCGCCGCTCGTTGTCTCCGATTTGAGATCTTCAGAAAGAGGTTTTTATCATTACACTTCAATCCGCTTTCACCCGTTATCTATATGCTAGTTCATGACGTATTCCGTAACTACCTTGCAAGAATGAGGGCATCTGACAACAATTTCTTGTTTTATCTGAGAAATATAAACCAATTAGAAAATAAGACACCGAGCAATATTAAAAGATGGAAACCTTTCTTTTCCTCGCTCAGTCTTGTCTCCTAACTCCAAAAATATAAATTAGTAATATCTGCACTTACCATGAATATTTATATTACTTTCACCAAAAAGAAAGCAAAAAAATGTAAAAATTAATTATAGATTATACTGAGTACTGTAATATACGGAATTAGCACTGCTGTAATCTAGTTTAATATTTGTAAGTATTGCCATGCGAGCGTGTAAATTCGATATTATTTTTTCTTTTTATTCATTTATTTATTCTGTTTATTTCGGGTAATTTTTTTCTTTTTTGTGTGTGTGTTTTACTTGCAATAGTAATAAAAAAAAATTCATGACGTATTTCGTAACTACCTTGCAAGAATGCGGGCACTTTTTTGACGGTAGCAGGAGTCTTCTGACAGTGGAAAAACGCTCCCAGCTCACTGTTATATTTTTCGAATGAAGCGACAAAAATTGTTGTTCCATCTCTTACGAAAAATGGGGTACGACGGACAATTTATTCATTTGGTGACTTAAAACTTGGCTCACAATTATTTCATCCCTTGTTTCAGTTCTTATCTGTTAGTCACTTCTAGTGATACGTCCGCAGTCACAGGTACCCCAAGCTCACGGGTGAGAATCGTTGTTTCATAAAAGAAATATTATAAGCTGTCAACGGCAGAACTAAAACTCGCTGGAATCTCCCTGAAACGGCCAAAAAGGCTAAGAAAACACCATATTTTTAGATAAGGAGACAAGGTAAGGAATTCTGACGTATTTTTGACCCTTAAATAACGATCGCTTAAATCTCCGTACAAACCCTCATAATATTTCTGTTATGCAACAAGGATTCTCCCTCGTGAGCTTGGGGTACCTGTGGTGTGATGTGCAAAGTCTCTTGCGTGTATCAGGATTTGAGTACGGGCCATGATTAGCCTAAAAAACAGCCATTGTGGATTTGCTACTCAGGATGAAAGTAAATTCAAAACGCACTTCCAGTAATTTGTTGTGTTTGTTGGGGTCAAGAACAAGGNGTACCCCAAGCTCACGGGTGAGAATCGTTGTTTCATAAAAGAAATATTATAAGCTGTCAACGGCAGAACTAAAACTCGCTGGAATCTCCCTGAAACGGCCAAAAAGGCTAAGAAAACACCATATTTTTAGATAAGGAGACAAGGTAAGGAATTCTGACGTATTTTTGACCCTTAAATAACGATCGCTTAAATCTCCGTACAAACCCTCATAATATTTCTGTTATGCAACAAGGATTCTCCCTCGTGAGCTTGGGGTACCTGTGGTGTGATGTGCAAAGTCTCTTGCGTGTATCAGGATTTGAGTACGGGCCATGATTAGCCTAAAAAACAGCCATTGTGGATTTGCTACTCAGGATGAAAGTAAATTCAAAACGCACTTCCAGTAATTTGTTGTGTTTGTTGGGGTCAAGAACAAGGATCTCGGCGCTGCTTCGCATTTTAAGGTATACTGCTAAATTACGTCATTTCTCGCGCGTCTTGCGCGTCTCCAGTACTGGTAAGTCTGTGCTCAGACCCACGTAGCCTTTGGGAAGCCTGTGGAGGAGGCAGAAGAAAATGCATTGTAGCTAATTGTAATGACAGTTTTACATTTTTTGTGTGTTTCTGTTTTGGGTTGTTGATCCTCTTTGTCGATTTTGTGATTTTGTTATATTTAATTCTGATCCGTCACAGTTACTGCTTTGGGCTTTTTGTGTCTTTCCCTTTTGGGTGATGTATTAATTCCGTTTCGGGAATGGTGTTCCTGTTTTCTGGTTGTGGATTTGTCTTGTTTTTGCTATTAGATTACCGTTTTGGCTCGTGTGTTTCGGTTTTGGGTTTGAGGTTTTCTGTTTCTTTGTTTTGTTTCTATCGGCCACAGTATAAATTAAATCGTTATTGAGTGGCATCTAAATCAAACCACTGAAGACAACTTTTCACTAGACAGAGAATTTGCCGAAATCGTTTACCAGGTAAGAAAGATGCTCATTCAATTTGGAATTTTCCAAACCTGAGAAGCTATTTTCTTACAATGTTTCTTTGGTCATGTTCCGCTGTACATAGTTTCCTATCTTCTCCGGCTTTTTATCTCTGGAAATAACTTTTAATTCAGCCTAGGTTGCGACAGCGAATCAAAGTTTGTTTGTTCGGTAATTTGTATGGTGTCCCGGACTCGACGTTTAGCCCTGACAGGCGTTTTAAATTAAACTTTTAAAGTTTGTTTAAATCATCTTTCCTTGATACTTCTTAGACTGTTTATAAGTGATGATTTCATTGAATATCTTCAAACATTTTGTTTACTGATACATTAAATTGTCCCTCTTTCAGGAAGAGAAAAACTATACATATCCAATCAACAGAACGAAAATTGATCCAATTGCAAGGTTCCTGACCTTACTGCTGTTTTTCTTTGGTCTCCTTTCATCAAGAATTGGTAAGTTTTTGAAAATAAGAATTTATCTGATTGATTGATATCGCATTTCTCCTTCCAGTGAGGGGCGTTCCCACCACAACTATGTAGATTCTGGCCATGGCCGGGTGCGTATATAATTTTGGCGGCAGGACAGCCAACCTCTGTTGATTATCTGAAGACACATTAACTAATTTGAATTGTACCTCATTTCGGGGAGAGCTGAATTATTTCAAGCGGATCATTGTGTCCAAGGTTCGAGACGTACGAGCTGTTTCCCTTCATTATCTGTGACTGGTACGTTTTGAATAAACATGCCTTTAGCCGCGTGCAGTATCAATGCATGGTTAGGTCCCTCCAGCATAGAGGCAACCGAGGCAGTTGCCGTGGATATAATTTTGAAGTTTCTTGTTTATATATCTTGCCAAAAATATTTCGCTAAGAAGATATATTCTGAAGAAAACAAATTTAGATTTCTTTTTTATATTTCCTCGGAAAGGATATTCGTCCGGCTGGGGACTATATGTGTGGTCTAAGTACCCATATTCATACAGAATTAAAGCACTTTATAGATAGATTATCCATGTCATATGTTCTTTACAACAAAAGTGGTATAGATAATTCGTAGCGAAATCTACGGATGATTTATTACTATCGTTTAAAAAGTTAAGTTTCTCTAACAAGATAATGCACATTTAAGATGCCTGTCAACTGAATGTGATTCTGAAACTCGTTTCAGATAGAACAGAGAGCAGGAGCCAGAATCTTAAACTGATCTTTGAGAGCTTTGTTGTGTCTGTTTTGTACAAATTGGGGTTAATTTTATTATATTTCATTTCAAAGCAGTTATTTTGTTTGTTTCGTAATGTCACTTTTTAAGACTACAGCCCTTCCTGTGTGTATTTGCAAACGACGGTTAGCTCGCTGAAGGTCATTATGTACCTTGATTCTAAACGGTATGAGCTTGCTTGCTCTCCCCCCCCCC
>CALNXI010002580.1:53089-64021 GCA_942486025.1 Porites evermanni | reverse complement strand
CCCTCGTAATTAAATGTACAAAAAACAAACAAACAAACAGTGCGGCCTTTATTCGAGCAGATAGTGTACACTCAATTTAAATATTAAGACTAGGATTTGTTTATTACGTACTTTTCGTTTGACCGCTGCCTTTACCCATGTCAAATCCAGAGTTAGCCGCTATTTCCTCCTGGGCCAAGTCATAGCTGATTTCCTCAAGCTGAACTCCCTGTTTTTTCTTCAGATCAAGTTCCACTGGGTGATGCAGAACGAACAAACTACTTGAACCGAACACCACTCTAAAAAAACAAGGACCAATGATTGAAAAGTTAGGGGACTTTTCAATAATGCGTTTTCATTACACTAAAACCAAAACCAAAACCAGACTGATTAAGTTCCCTAATGAACCAATGAGAACTGAAAACGAACGACAAAAGCGCGGGTAAACGCGTATGAACATCGCCAGTGACAACAGACACAGACCACTCACACGATGTTTTGAATCAACATACAGCTTTGTTGGTATATCCCAAGCAAAACCCTTTTCTATCCACACGTTTGTGTTTTTTCAGTTTTAAACGTTGACTACAACGCTACGCTAAAATTTAACAGTTTGTTCTCCGTAAAGTTACCTATAGTTATATCTTTCTTTCAATGTAGATGATTTCTCTCACGTGCAATTTTTTCTTTAATGTTTGATCCACAGCTCGTTGAAGGCAAAATACCCTCCCCATTCAAGCGTCCTTTTTTAAATTAGCGCTTTTCCCAACAGCAGAAATCATTTTGTAAACACCTGGGCCCAGTTGCTCGAAGCATGGTTAGCGTTAACCAGCAGTTAATACCTTGACAACGTATTGGTTTTGATACTGCTTAACCAATGGTTAAAGCTAACCATGCTTTGAGCAACTCAGCCCTGGGCGCTTAAGCTACGTGCACAATAACTGCAGACGCACTCAACAACTCCCAACACTGTTGGCCTAACAATGTCGGGAGTTGTCGCGTGCGTTTGCACGTGGCCAAAAGTTTGACCGGTTTTAAATTTTGTGCAACAACATGCAACAGGGTGTGCAGACGGACGCAACATGTAACATCTAACAATGTTCGGAGTTGTTGGTTAACAATGTTGCGTCCGTTTACACAGGGCTTTATATGAAGAAACATGGCATTGCACCGTACACTTTCTTCTGTATGTTGCTCAAGTTGTAAAACTTCTGTCTGAAGTTTTACAGTGAAGTAAAAAACCAACCAACAAACGTAAACAAGACAAAAACAAAAAAGAACCTGTCATTGTGGTGTATTTCTGTTTCGTCTCGTGCAGGTTTGCCATTCACCATCAGCTTTGCATCAGGATGAGCGAGGATTGTTATGGCATTACTTTTATGCGTCACTGTAGCGTGATCGGTAAGAATGCTATACACAACAAAGGTGATTAGTTACTTTAATATATACTGAACAGGATAATTTATTTGAGCATAATACTATAGGTACTTCTGCTTCACAAAAGGGGACCTAAAATTGTTGTCTTAACGACGCAATTCGGACTCGTTATCGAGTAAAAACTATGCCGCTAAACCTCAGCTACATGAGTCATCGAGGCTTTAGAGAAACGATCCCGAGCTCGTGTCGTTCAATTGAATCAACCGATGTTGACAGAGGTTGCCACTGCCACCGATCCTAACTATTGCTGTAAATAATTATAAGACAACGAACAAACCGACAAAAAATGTGAACATTTTGCGATATATATCCAAGGATTAAACAAGAGCTTTTTACACTTTGTAACAAAACCAGAAACAAACAAACAAAACAAAACGAAGCAAACAAGAAAAAGCGACAATGAAAATATCACCTTTCTGTCGCGTGTCAAAAAAGTGTTTACGTGTCATTAATTTATTGTAGTTCATTATATACTTACCCCAGCCCACTTAATACAATCTCTGGAAGGGGATCTGCTTTTTTGTTTCCAATTTTTGTTTTACCTGATGCAAACGCACAGAATTCGAATGGTTACATACTTACTACTGTAAGTTTCCAGCATTCGACTTCTACTACCGTATGTATTAGTTGCTATAAAGCAGGCCATTTTCCCCTACAGCGCATGCGCGTGTCACACGCCATGACGCAATAAAACTGTTTCCCGCCAAGAGTCTCAAACTAGCAGGCAACATAGCAAAATCGCTGACGTCGTAGGGTAACAGTGCACTCAGTACCGCAAATGTTGACCGTTCGGTGAGATGAACTTCCGAAAATTTGTAGACAAGGGGAACTTTCTTTGTGGGCTTAGTATTTAAAAACTTGTAAATTCTACGTCCTTCGATTCTCAACGGGCAAATTTAAGAAAGATAACCTGTCTACAGTGAAGATGACGCGCGCCAATCCAAAAATCAACTTGGCTATTGGCAGAGCGTCGAATTGGGAACCGGAAGTGGAATTTGGTCCTTTCAGCGCGCTTTCGCTTGCTTATTTTACTTTACATTGTATTTACTGAATCGGCCTCGCTCGAGAAAGATTCTAGCTCAAGAAGTACCGTTATAAAGCGTGCGAAAGTAAGCAGAACGTGAGAGTAATCCTTTTCCACCAGTATGCCTGACTTCAATCAACGCCGCCACACGTGTAAAGTTGGTTATTAGAGAGATTTAGAGTCACTTTTAACGGCAAACGTGAATCTGTGTCACGTGACCAAATTTTCCTCTACTTGTCTTTCGCTGTTCATTACTTCTACACAAAAAATTGTATTTTTATGTTTTAACGATGCAAATTGCAAATTTTGATTTTATCTGCTCATTTTCTATTGTTGAGAAATTCTTAACTTGAATCTGACGTTTGTCGTTTGCCGTTTAAGTCACTCTAAATCTCTCTATTGTTCACCGTGTTTGCTCCGAAAGGTTTTTCTGCGGGTACGACGGTTTTGCCCTCAAACTCCACAACCAATTGCAAAACTTTGAAATTCCAATTAAATCTTGAACGCACGAACGCTTTGATATTTAAACCTTAGGGCGTGAATGTTACGACGTGTTGTAATACATACATGAACAAATAAACGAATAAATTAATTAATTTAAAAATTAATTTAAAAAATGCGGATTTTAAATATTTCCCTGTTACTAGACGTAAGTACACGTTACATTAAGAAACTGAAGCAAGCCGGGGAGGAAGGGTAAACACAGTTAACTAAACAGGCTCTGCGAGAAACCATTACACTGTACATGCATCCAAAATTAACCCTGAAAGTTACCTGGTTTAATAAAGTGAATAACTTTTCTTGAAAGTTGTGAATCTTCGTTGAGGTTCCAAAAGTGCGGAGTTGTTTTCAGCATTTCTTTTTCCTTTCTCTCTTGCTCTTAACTACAGCTACTACACCAACTACAGTTACTACACCAACTACGACTACTACACCAACTACTGCTACTACACCAACTACAGCTACTACACCACTACAGTAACTACAGCAATTACATCAACACTCTCATAGTGGGCTTAGTGGTCACTTAATATCTCTATATTCGTGACGGTTATCATGAACCCATTACCATAAAATGTTCAAATACGCATGACATGATTAAAAACGAAATAAGAAGGCTAAAAGGCTATTACAATTATTTAAAAAGCTAAAATTACAATTAAAAGTAAACTCAAAATAATAAAAACAACTATGATAACAATGCATGACGGAAAAGGTGAGTTTTTCGCTTGGCTTTAAAAATACTAACTGTGCCAAATCGTAACGCATTCCACAGTTTCGGTGCAGCACAGGACCTAGTGTAGCTTTAGATTTAAAACGCGGATAACTAAGTAAAAGGTTATCACTAGAATTCCTTAGATTATATTTAGATGTGAGCCTAAGAGAAATGAGAGACGATAAATAAGTAGGCGCTAAAAAATTAAGAATCTTAAAAGTAATTAAAAGTATTTTAAACTCGATTCTGTATTTAACCGGTAACCAGTGTAATTTATGAATAAGAGGCGTTACATGACAAAATTTTTGTTCTCTAAAAATCAGTCTGGCGCAAGCGTTCTGTACTCGTTGCAGTTTATTCAACAAGTAGTCTGGTAGTCCATATAAAAGACCATTGCAATAGTCAAGGCGACTTTTTATGAATGCATGGACAAGTATCTCAGTTGACTGCCGTGAAAGATACTTTCTGATCCGACGAATATTTTAAATAAAGTAAAATGAAGAGTTACAGAGTTTTGTGATGTGTGATGCCATGGACAGCCTAGAATCAAACCAACCACCAAGATTTCTCGCGAGTGGCACGGGATGAATATCTGAGTCACCCACACGTATCCTGATATTATCTAGGTTTTCCAGCTGTTGTGATGAACCAATGATGAGGAATTCAGTCTTGTCGTCATTAAATTTAAGATCATTATTCAACATTCAAAAACGATTGTCTCTGATGCAGTCGGCTTCCATATTCCTCACCACAGCAAGTTGTTCAGCTCTGTTGTTCGGACTAAATGAGATGTAAACTTGTGAATAATCAGCGTAACAGTGAATCATGGGAAGATGATATTTAATTATCTCAAACAGCTCACTCGTATACGACGTGAACAATAGCGGACCAAGACAGGAACCTTGAGGCACGCCGCATTCTAAATTAAAAGGTTTAGATAGTGACTCGTTGATCATTATCCGCTGAGTTCTTCCAGACAAATAGGATGCAAACCAGGAGAGGGCTTTTCCCTGTATACCAAATGAGTATTCAAGTCGTCGTAGCATGGTGTCATGATAACTGTATCAAAGGCAGCACTCAAGTCGAGCAGAATTAGCAAAGTAACACACTGATTGTTCATGTTCAAGAGAATGTCATTCATAGCCTTAAGCAGTGCAGTTTCTGTGCTGTGGTTTTGTCGATAAGCTGATTGGAACACTGGGAACAGATTGTTACAATTTAAATAATGTTGTAGTTGCTTGGCAACCACAGTCTCAACTAGCTTTGAGATAAATGCCAAATTACTCACTGGTCTGAAGTTAAACTTTTCTCAGTACATTCCTCATAGAAAAAATAAGGCTCTACTTTTGGATTGTCAATCTGATCTAAAAAGCGTAGCCCCATAGCTAAGTAAATCTATCCATCCTAGAAAATTTGGTAATCACATAATTGTACACCGACCGACCACCCGAGCGACCGTCTGTCCGCACCACAGGCATACCAATGCAAAGTTTCGGGTAGACTGTGGTAGTTTTTTTTTGGCGCGAAAACGAATGGCCACCCGCGTTTTGTGACACATTAACAACTTAAAAAATCAGCGAAGTCAACTCAGAAGAAAAAGAGTACATTTCTCATAAAAAATGCTCTGCTTATTGGCTACTGTTATAGAGCAAAATTTAATACATCACAGACCTGTCCAAAAAGCCCTACAGGAAGATACAGATACAAACTATGCATTTTTTAATGTGCCTAACTCATATCTCATATATCTTGCTATACAAGTGTAATGTTTACACCTCATTGCAATATCATTGCTTTAGAAAATTGCTAAAAAAAATTAAGAAATGGCAAAATCCAAATAGGAATTAATTAGGCTTACTAATAACCCACTATTGGTTACATTTATTTGCAGCATTGGTGTATTTTAGGCATAAAACAACGTTAACGCAACTACGTGCAAGTTTAAGTCAATGTTCACTCTACTTGTTTTTATCTTCAATGTTGAACTTTAAATCTGTCCGTCTGAACTTCTCCCCCCTCCCCTGAACACTTCATTGAAGCCAAAATACCTTCCTGTAAATTTCCATTTGGACAGGGCTTTCAGTATGACACCAAATGACACCTGGAAATCAAGCGGACCCGCATCTTGGTGCTCAGTATGGTAAAATGCCAAGTGCGTGTGTGTTAACTTAATTACAAGGGCCGGCAACCTCGACGATCCCATCCAATAAGAAATCTATCATAGATTTCTCGCCGAATGCACGCTCACCAAGTAGACCTATCCATTCACTCAGCACTTCCTGGATGTACAATAGAAAAGATTTCTTGAAGTCACGAGGTTGCATGAGGGATGTGGGAAAAGCTTCTGTCGTTTCATACCTGTTCCCATCTGTTTTTCTATAATTTCCATTGGCAGTTAGTAGCGCAGTGAAGATACAACAGATGGGAAATTACTACAGGCTGTATTTGTGCTCGTTGAAATTTTGGTAATAAATAGGGAACAAGATTTTTGTCTGGTGGAACTTCATGGCCTTGTTCACTTCTAAAAACGAAACAAGTTTCGTTACACACTTTAGCAGCTACCTCATCATGATAGGTCTGAGGACAGAGAGTAAAGCATACATAGCGTAAGTGCTGATTGTAAAGAATCAAAATAAACCACAACTGTAATCAATTGGCCATTTTACTGGCAAAGTGCATTTTTATTAACCGGCAAATTAGCTGCTTTGTGAATACTGACTGTTACGTATGACTACTCAAAATAAGTACGAACTTTATGTTTTCACGAGATGAGTACATTTTCTTCCTTCTCTCAGACTGTAGGATGACTTTCACTGTGATGCATATTTGCCAAAACAGGGAGAAAAATGGGATGAAGAATGCTAAAATCATGGTTTAAAATCCTTGTTCATAAGTTCTACATGAGGTTCGGGCATCGTTGCATTCACATTTGACTCAAGAAATCTGCAAATAAGGTTGCCTTGTCCAAGTGTTCTATTATCAAAGTGTGCACCACACGTTGAAGATTTGACAAGACCCGATGTGGTTTTGAGCCCAGAATATTTGCTGCCGTCAGTTTGAGTTCATCTAGTTTTCTTGGTTTAATGCACTCCAGAGATGAGGCTAAAACTGACAAACCTTCCAGTGATATGGGGTTGTTGCTATGAGGAGGAAAGAAAATAAAAAAGGAAGATTATGAATTTTGGATCATATGTATGCTTCAGTTGCAGTGCTGCGCAAGCAGCCCCCTGGTCTGTTTCCGTTGGTAGCTTGCTTTTGCTCTTGCATTGGGTGACTAGGGAAATCATAATTTCCCATAAAACGCCAAGTTAAACATAGCACCTTGAATTTCACAGGTTCAGTTCACAGAGTTCCTCTCAATAGCTACATGTAGGCCATTACCAAGTTCCAAAGATTCCTCCAAAGATTCCTATAATCATGCGTTTGGGTTCCGGTTAGCAAGCTATTTTAAAATTATCATTTTGAGATCGTACACTTGCAATGTACATTGCGCCGTCTTTCACTCAACAGATGCTCTTCAGCGTTGTTGAATGACCTGCTGTTTCTTCTCGGGCACATTTTGATACACAAATTTAATATTTTCTGGTCATACTCTGTCATAGGAAATACAAACAAATGTTCGAAACTGTGACGTTAAATGTCGGTCCAAACTAGACACATTTATAAGAAAGATAAGCAGGGCACCCAACGACAATTTTCGGAAAATATCTGTTCGGAAGACGATTTGAGATCTAGAATTTTCGGAACATTTGTTGTAAAAGTTCTTGCTTGCCTGCCTCTCCTAGGATTTTCGAACATCTAAAAACTACTGTAATTGCCCATTTTCAACGGATTTTTACCCTTAAAAGTTCACCTAGAATGTTCTCGTTGGGTGCCCCTGGATAAGGTTAATAATAAGAAGAAACACTTTATCTGCTGGTCTACAACATTTAAATTAGAAATTTAACGTGTTTATGCATCGAAAAACAACATTCACGCTTTTGCTTTTGCTTTTGTGACGGGTTATTTGAGCTGCCAGATATTTTTGACGACCTTTGTTAATAGACCATTCCCGCATTCGTCACAAGCACGCGCGCGAAAACATGAAAGTGAGGCTCGGGTGGACAAACATCAAACATGGCGGACAACACCGAGAAGCCTAAGGCGCAAACTGCGAAAGATATCCCGTGGTGTAAGTCTCTTAAAAGCTTGCCAGTGTTTACAAGGAAAGAGATAGATGAACACCGGAACAATAGTGGCAAACGAAAGGCTGACGACGTTTCGAAGCCTATTAAAAAAACCCTGAAGCGCGGCTTAAAATTTCAAGAAGAACGGTATCTTTCATCAGACACAGTGTATACGAAGGTATTTGGTAACTCGTTTATGGTAAAAGCAAAGTGTCGTGCCAGCATGAGTACTCGAGAAATTCACGAACTAGAAGTTTCACTCGATGTAACATCTGGGAATGTACGGGAAGCACACTGTACTTGCAGAGCTGGCAAAAGTGGATACTGTAATCATGTGATGAGTCTTCTACTTGAACTCGCTCGTTACTCTTTGGAAGACTTTGACAGGATACCCGAGGAAGCAGCATGTACAAGTATGTCAAGGAAATGGGGTATTCCAGGTAAAGTATAAATTGATTTCAATTAGCTGTAAGTACCTACCTGTACTTTTGGGCAGCTCACGCAAGTAGTTAACATGTTCGGTTTTCGTCTGCTAGCAGAAGAATTAAACTGATAATAGCATAGGTCATGCTGAAGCACGTCTTGATAAAGTTGTATGATGTGTCTGAAAGTTTTGAAGTGACTTAAGCGTTATTCACATAGTGATCAAACTTTTTTCTGTTCTTGTTCTAAGGTGAGAAAGGTCTACCTAAAGAACCCATAATGAAGACATCAGTTCAAAAGGAGTTAACGAACAAGGGAATAAAACCAACTCTGTATGATCCAAGAGTCAAGGAAAGAAAAAGATTAGACATCCGTGGAGTTCAAGTAATGCAAAAGGAATTGGAATCAATTCATCCTCTTATTGGTTTTTCCCATGTCATCCCAAAAAAGCCTGAATTGCTGACTAATATAGACACCAGGTATGGACCAGTGGTCATTGGATCTCCCCTCTCTTTTCATTTAAGTTCTTTGGAGTTCAATTTCACTGTTGTCACTAACCTGGAACCGGCAGTTAACCCTGCTCAAGCCGATTCAAGTGACATTTACAAAGTAAGCTTGCCATTCCATTTCCCAGATTTACCTGAAGCTGTTCATTTCAGTACTGTGCAACAAACATTCATTGAACACTTAAGAGTAACTCACCAAGAAAGTATTGATATTGAGAAAAGGACTGTTAAGCAAAGGGAATGTGATGAGTGGATAAAACACCGCAAAAATAGACTTGGATCATCTGTGTGTCACAGAATATATGTAAGGAAACGAAGTTTCAATAATCTTGCCAAGGAACTTAACCAGCCATTTAAGCCTCTAGATGAAATTCCAGCAATTCAGCAGAGAAAGCTAAAGCATGGCATAAAATTTGAGCCAGTTGCAAGAGAAAAATATTATGATGTCATGAAGCACTATTTGAAGAGGCCAATTACCTTGAGAGAGACAGGAATGGTGATTCCCCCTTGCATGTTTTGGCTTGAAGGCAGTCCTGATGGTCTTGTTATTGATCCATGTTCCTCATCTGGGAAGATAGGGACAATTGAAATGAAATGTCCAGAGGGAAAGAAGAACCACACCCCAGAGGAGGCAATGAAAGATGAATCGTTTTACATTGAATTAGTTGATGGTAAACCCAACCTGAAGAAAGATCATCACCTAGGATATTACACCCAAGTCCAGCTAGTTATGGGTTTCTGTGGTTTAGAATGGGTTGACTTTGTAGTCTACCTATTTAAAGGGATGATCATCACAAGGGTTCCATTTAATAAAGATTATTTTGACCAAGTAGTATGTAAAGTAAACATCTTCTATGTAAAGTGGTTTCTTCCTCAGGTCATGGCCTAAATGCAGTTTAGTATATTGTGCATTGTGCCTGAGCAAACGGTGACATTACAACGTGTACCAGTTTTCCATAGTATCTAGCTTTTAGACTCCTGTTGATGGGTGTTAGGGCTTCAAGGATAAGGTTACTTTGCTCGTTGCAATGTTATTACAGTACAGTAAAAACCCACGTATAAGAACCTAAAATTTAAGAACCTGTTAGGCTAAAATGTTTATTTTAAACCCCCTTTTCATAATAACCTATTTAGCCTAAAATTTTCAATAGGTTAATATTTTACAAAAATGAAACAGATGAAAATACGGAGAAAAACTTTTAGTCTAGGTTTCAGTCAGTAAGATTCAAACAATGAACTAAAATGAAAACCATATCATGTCTTTGCCAATACTGGATTACACAATGCAATATTATTATTAAGAATACAGATCTCTCTCATATGCCCGAGAGTAGTTATCTGTGCTGATCACTAGTACCCCTATCAAAATTAAGAGCCTGTTTAAGAACCTAAGTAGCCCAGAATCCCACTAAATACCATTTCTATAAGAACCTATTTAGGCTAAGTTGGAAAAATCTAGGTTCTTGTATGCATATTTTTACTGTATTTTATTGAAAATATACGAGAAGGAGTATTTCATAGAATTCTTAAAAAAGATTACTTCCATGACAAGAATATTAAAAGTATTACATGTTCAGCAATTACTTAACAATTTCTGTTCAATTTCTATGAGAGCAATGATTTGCGCAATAATCTCAAGAAAGGTACTGTTTGAAAATCGTGGAAATTCAATTATTGCAAAATATCAATTATTCTAAAAGGGAAAGTGTTTTCATTGACAAAAGAAATGTTAGTTAGTCTTGAAAAGCGAAAATTCAGCTTCGGTATTTATTCATAAACCAACTTGATCCTTGTAAATCATTGGGCACTTTGAAGGAAATGATGATAAAACCATAACATTATTATTGCTTAATAAGCGGGTCCATAAAGTTACATAGAAGACAAGCCACTGTCCATATTTGGTTTATGGTCCCATTCATATTTAGTGGAATTTCAGTCTTTAAGACTTTAAATTTCTTAATGCGAGCAATAATACGTTCTACATGGATTCTAACAGAGGCGATTGTTTGACTAAATACAACATCTTCTTTGTCAAGCTGCTCTTTGCCATCAAGAAATGCAGGTATGTTTAACTTAACTCCTAGAGGGTCAAGTAATTCCTGGATTGTAAATCCTCTGTCTGCCATAATTGAATCCCCTTTCTCCCAAAGTTCTGGGTGTAGTATACCACACCTGGAAACT
>CALNXI010002580.1:25510-51420 GCA_942486025.1 Porites evermanni | reverse complement strand
TCTCGAGTAAAAAATGAGATAGCTCGGTGTTTTGCCAATCTTTTTTAGAGTAAGAACCTTTCAGAATTCGCTAGGGTCCATTTTTTTGAAGGTAAGGAAGACTTCAAAGTATTCAAGAACGTTTTCCGATTAACTTTACTGAGCAGTATTTTTCGCTCGATGGAATGTTGACAATTACAAATTGAATAGAAGAGGTGGTTTCTGTGTAAACTCAACATTTCCTTCAAAGGCGAATTTTCCCCAGAAATCAAATTCAACTTGTGACAGAAAAAATTAAAAGCAAATCTTTACGAAATTTCGAGATTTCAATGTCAAGAAAACTACAGAGAAACGGCGCCTTACCTCGAGCAACCGGGCCACCATTGTCTGCACTTATTAAAGAACAACACAAATTTGCTGCACAAGAACCCTTTTTCCCTAACTTGGCGAGTCGACAGATGAAAACAAAGCTCTTCTTTTCTTCACAGGCTGGGAAGCAGAATTTAAAGTTCTGGCTATTCCATATAACCCATTATTAGGCCATTGTTTGCGAAAGGATTTTTAACTGCGATTTGATTTGCAATGTTTGAAAATTCTGTAAAGATCAAACTTTTGCACATACCGATTTTCACACATGAACTGATCCGTCAAAACCGTCAATCACATTGAACTTAAATGGTCTCCTTACTGATTTTTAATCTTGCTGAATAGTGGCTTTAGGAATATTAACCTCGCCGCGAATATTCCGCTTCTATTCACCTCGTGTTCAAGAATAATTGTTAATTGTCCCATGTGAAGTACGGTACAAAATATCAGTCAAAGCAGGGAAAGGTGTTTTCCACATGATTCCTGGTCATGTCCTTGAGAAAAATACTGGAAGCCTTTATACGTTTTTTCCTTCCTCTTTCAACAGAAAATACGTCCACACGGTCGCTTGTACGGTCGTCTTTGTAGGACCCGCGCATTTTGTGTAAAACGCAATGCTACTTGTCCTCTTTCCAGCTGTTCCAACAAAAACGATGGTCCACGCGGTCGCTTTAACTGTATTTCTACCGTTTCTTGTAAAGGATCCGTTTGTGTAGAAGTTTTAACTATTTTCTATGGTAGGTTCTTCGTTGAAGAAGGACAATTTATCAAGTACACACCCTCCACATTGTCCCTCCACTTTAGCAGCCATTTTTTTCATTAATTGACCCCGCCTCGCTTTGGCGCGCTGAATCTTCCGGAAGTCAACCAGTTTTCCGGAAACTGTTTCCGCATGGTCCGCATAGTTCTAAAAATAACTTTTTTGGGATTAAGATATCCCAAAGGCGTGACTGGGAGTGTCCCTCTCTGTCCTATTATGGCTCTTGATTTAAGATATTAGGTATACGCAAGGAATCATTAGTAAGTTTATTGTTGTTATCTGGGTCTTTTAATTTACATAATACATTTATTTACATACATTTACATAATATCATCGCACTCGTCTAATTTAGTTCATGACATGTATACGTTTACGTAAATGATACAACGGGGGTACTTGGGTTAATTTTTGCTGGGTATGTGCCGCTGGCCTCTCAGAGCCCCTACCCATTATAGTCTATTCTGTGGCCAATTATAGACCCCATCTTAGTCACTTTTGGACAAATATTTAATTTTCGCGATCCCAGCTTAATCACTTTCAGCTGACTTTCTAGTTTATTAATTGACCATTTTTTAGATTGAATGAAGAACACTTTTCTTTTCATCTACAGTACAAACATTCTGGTACGTTTGCTAACCGTAAATATGAAGAACTGTCTCACCCCCAAAAAATCAGAAAATGGGCGACCCCATTCTAGTAACTCTCTGAAAATGTGACCCCATTATAGTCAATCCACTCGTGAAAATGGGACCCCATCAAGCGGCGCATCCCCATTAGCCTCTTATAAGGAAGTAACCCCCACGTCCCCTGGGCTGCCATGCTTCGTTGGCTAAGCACACACGAATACTTGCACATTCTATATTCCTGCATGCACAACGAGAAGGACGAATAGTAATTTTTAGACCACACCATCTTCATAGATTATCTTTCGACACTACGAAATTTATAACGATCTCACTGACCTCACTATTTGCTGGAATATCTGACTGATCACTTGGTTGACCCGCTGGATCGCTCGGCATTGTTTCGCGACTGGCACGAAAGTGGCGGTAAGGTTGGTAAGGAGGTTTATAACCAAGCTGACTATTCCCACAAGGTCCATGAGGTCATAAATAATGCGACATGTTTACGTATCATTGGATAAAAAGTTAATGTCGTTAATCATATCAAGTATTAACTGAAATACAAGCCATACTATTTGTCTGGACTGTTTGTGCAATATACGATCCCCGACTGTGCAACTATAGGAAGACACGCGGGTCACGCAGGCTAGCTAGGGAGTCGTTTTAGAATTTGTATCCTCTTGTAATGAAAAAGAAGCAGATCATCGCGACACAACGATTTTTTCACCGACTACCGCGACATAAAATTTAGACTCACCGCACACCGCTTGGACTCTGAAAACCGCAATACCGTACTTTGAAATAAAAATTACCGCAACAGCGCACCAAAAAAAAAACCAATACCGCAATACCGCAAACCCTTACGCCCCGCTCTTTATGTTATATTTGTTGAGGCTGTAAATAAGATGGCGCGCAAATGCAAGATAAATGGCGAAACCCTGAACTTAAAGCTTCTTTGTATTGACCAGATTTTTTAGCCCTGCCACTTTAAAATGGTCTCCGAGGTGACTGCTCAAACGGCTTTGAACCAAAAGGCCGGTTTTTGCAGAAAAGAAGGTGATAATTTGTGTAGTATCTTTCATTCAGTTTGTTGTCTATTCATGCGAAACCCAGTCGTTTATCGGACCGCGAAAAAAGTAATATTTTGCGAACCATTTCAGTTGTTATGTAAGCCTTAACCAGGTACCTTTTCGCTGCAGTTTACTCAAACTTAAAATTTCGTATACTGATTGCAGAAATGACACCAGTTTGAAACTTCATGGAGTCAGATTACCGAATAAATGTTCTAAAATTTGCGTCATTTTAAATTTGGACTTGTTGAAATGCTTGTAGTTACTACGAACTTACTACCCGGAGTCAAATGAAGACTTTTAATCAGCCTTTGAATGAAGTTTTATTGTTTTAAATTGCCAAGTAGTAAAATGAGTTGATTTTTTTGCTAACCCGGTTTTCAAAAATCCAGGTATATATCAATTAATTTGTACTTATGCACAGTATACTCCACGGCACGATGCAGAAAGTCAACAAGGGACTATAAACGTTGAAAACGATCTAAAAATGTTAAGAATTCAGAGCCGAATGCCCACAAATTTCTCTAGAGTTGTGGACGTCTATGAGCAAAAAATATCGGGTATTCTTAGCTATTACGTACCAAGTTTTGCTTATAAGGGCAGTAGTCCTGTTTATTTTTTACGCAAGGGATCAAGTACACAGTCCAAAAAGATATCGACTTCATCGCTCAAATTTTCACGCTGATAAATCTTCAGTGGAAAAAAGAGGGTGAAAGGTTAAGACACACTGACACCAATACTGCACGAATAAGGTCACTACTAACAGTCACCTCGAGTGGCCCACTTTGTCGAGGGTATTTTTATCCCGGTACATGAAACGAGCCTGGTCGGAGCTGTCAGGTTCTCATTGGTTTATAGAGATTGGAAGCACTGTGCTCAAGCAGTGTGTTATAGGGTCCGTCATTAAGTAAAAATGGCTTACAACGATGGCATTTTAAATGCAACGTATGACGCAAGAGAGACGAAATTATATTTAAAAAAATACCTCTCAGCTAAGTTACACGCTGTGTAGTTGTTAAGCCCGTTATTTTCCTGTTGCTAGTGCAATCCGGTGGGTCGGGGCATGGAACGTTTCCACCCCGATCAGCAGCGACCCCCACACCACAATACTGGGATACCGGCCAAGCGAACTGTCTCGGAAGGTTCATTTTTATTGCAACTTGCTGAGCTCTCGGAAAACTGCCCCTGTAATCAGCCTCCAAAGAAGGTTGGACGCGGTCCGAAATGCATCTTGGTAGGAGTGATCAACCAATCACATAGCCTCATTTATACATTGCTCGTTTAGAACGGACTAAACACACGCAAGAATCAAGAGTTTATATTTGCGTTTATTTCAAGATGCGCAATATTTTTGTTACAAAAAAATAGTCGAAATGAAAGGTAAGTTCCTAAAATGAATTTTCATTGTTTTTTCTTGCATGCAGCGTTCACATTCGATTTCATTGATTTCGGCATGTTTAATCTCTCCGCGGCTGTCCAATATTGCCGCCATTACCCACGTTGTGTATTCACCTAACGCGTTCGATTTCACTGCCGATATCCTGAGGGTGCTCGTTCGTATTGTAAACATGGTTGTGATAAATCATGATGTGCTTATCGCCAAACCTCTTCTCTGCCACACCGTAAGCTTCATGGAAATTTCCAAGAGCCTTGATCTAGTGTTCGAGCTGTTTTGATGCCAAAAATTGCCAGCACCTGATCAGCAATGATGCAAGGTACAGTGCTGCAAGGGCGCCACTGACACGGGCGCGACTGTTCTGCCCTGGCCATTGTTAAAGGGTTGTGGACAATGGCCAGCGATCTGTTCTAAATCGTCTAACCAGATTCTGCTAATAACATGTGCACGGTTATCCAAGGTTATGATCAAGTTATTAAAATAAAAACTCTGAACATCGAAAGAGCACAACAATTTCAGTTATCGTAAGAAGTAACTGTGAAAATATGAGCCCGATAGACCCAATAGTGTCGGAGAAAAATCATTTAAAACAAAGAAAGTGTGGGCTCATTAACGTTTTTGCCACCCAGCCATTTTTCGATGCTTGCTATTTTCTTGTTACTGCTTGCAAAGAGCTACAAATTGCACAAATTGACCAGCTCTATCACCTTTTGATGAATTTAACTAGTGTATACGATTGCGCCTTCTACTGGTTACCTCGTACGCTAATGCAGAAGCAAAAATGTAAACAATGACTTGTCGACTGCTTTTTGTTTTAGTAAATGGTAAGATAAACAAGAGGCTAAATTGACCGAGCTCCAGAAAATACCATAACAGACTATAATGTTCTTTGTTTGTCACCCCAAATTTTGCATAAGCATTATTTTCAGTTTCTCTTGGGGCCCTTTTAACTCCCAAGAGAAACTTAAGACAGGGCTTATGCAAAATTTTGGAGTGACAAGCAAAGAGCATTGTGGTATGTTATGGTATTTCTGGAGCGGTCAATTGTATTGCTGTATAAATAATATCACATAAATAGAGAAAAGTCGCCATGGCAGTTATATGTTCACCGGCGAAGCCAAGACAGTGTAAGAAGTTCTACTTTCAGTGAAGGAGCGGAACAGACCAGTAGGTGAACTACTCAAATATATACAGGTATATAACATTCTTTCTAAGTTTCTTCATGAAAATAGCAATATATTATCGTGTTCTTTTACAAGTCGGTGAGAAAAAGGTTTGCAAAACTTTGGAAACTCAAACAAATGTGTAAAACTAAACAAAAGTAAAATTTAAAGCTGAACCACGGTGTCGATACAAACATGCACCATATCAGGTATTTACTCAGACATAATTTCTATTTCATCTTGTCTCGATAATATATCCATTAGGTAGGAATTTAAAAAGGGTGGGGGCTTAGTTTTAGGCGCCTTAGACCACTGGGGCTAATTTGAAGGGCTGGCTTCTCGATGGATGTAGAGGGTGGGCACCGTGGCTACTAAATAGAGGAAATAGAGGCATTGCAATTTTCATTTTTAGTCTGAAGATAGTCAAGATAGTCTCGCTAATGATGCAAGTAAGATTGCACACATAACCATTGCGTCTCAATATTAGCCGATAGCAATGATTCCTCTAATGCAAATTCTTAGCTGGAGAACCAAAGACTTTGAGCTTAAGGCCCAGTTCAAACGTCGAACTTGTTATTGACTAAACCAGAAACCATCAAGGGATTGAAACATACAACTCTCAAATGATGGCTTTGTTTGTTGCTTGTGAATTTTCATTTTCGCAAGTACTATGTTTGGAACGAGAAGGAAAGATAACGACGTGGCGCAATTTTACTCCACGTTCCCGGGAGGGAACCTGAGGGAGCTCAAGCAACAGTGACGGCGGTTACAATTACGTCACTAAGGTGGCTCGATATAATAATGTTCATCTTTCGCTTGGTGAATTCATTTGTCCATGACGGCTGAGACGGCCATTTGGAATTTTTCTTTTCTCCCTGATATAACTTTCCATTTCTTCCTCCTTCTGTTTTATCGCCTCCACGATATCTCCTCCTCTCTGCTCTCTTTCCTCCAATATATAGATTTAGCCAGGGCTAGAAGCCAAGCTCTCGTTCGAGCTCGAATTACTGACCATTGATGGAATGCGCAAACTTGTGAATAATATTCCTGCTGGCAAGGCTCACGGCCTCGACGGTATTCCAACTTGCCTTTTAAAGCTTTCATTTCCATCCATTGCGTCTTCCCTTACACATATTTTTAATTTAGTTATTTCTAAGGGAATCATTCCCAAAGACTGGAAGAGTGCTAGAGTAACTCCAATTTTCATAGGTGACTCGAAAGTTGACCCAGCCAATTACAGGCCAATTTCTGTACTTTCTGTAATTGCCAAACTCTTTGAAAAAGCCATCTTTGATCAGGTTTATTCATATGCAAATGATAATAAGTTACTTTCGAAATATCAGTCTGGCTTTAGACCTATTTATTCTACCCTTACAGCTCTTATTGACATCACAGACAACTGGTATCTCAATATCGACGATGGTTTGACAAATGCCATTCTGTTTATTGACTTAAAAAAGGCTTTTGATACTATTGACCATGAGATCCTTCTGTCAAAATTGGAGCTGTATGGGTTTAAAGGTGTTAGTCTCAATCTTTTCCGAGACTACCTCTCAGAAAGAACTCAGGTTACAGTTATAAACAACGTAAATTCCGACACTAGCTTCATAAGTTGTGGGGTGCCTCAAGTTTCAATCCTCGGTCCCCTACTATTTATATTATACATTAATGATCTCCCTAACGGTAACCTTCTATCGGATGTGAGAATGTACGCCGATAACACTAATCTCACATTTGCCTCCAAAGACTCTAATGAGTTGTTTTCATCCCTGACTCATGATTTGGGCAATCTGAAGCAATGGCTCGATTCTAACCGTCTAAGTCTTAATGTCCTCAAGACTAAATGTCTGTTTACAGGCACGAGGTAAAAAATCTTTTTGCTCCCTAGCGATCCACACATATCCCTCGACGGGCATTCAATTGAAAGAGTCAATTGCTGGTTTGCACGTGACGTCACGGCGGCATGTTGGTGGTCAAGAACAAAAGCATTTCTCTCCTCTGGGAACTAAATTCTATTTTCATGAAAATTCTTCGAGGAAATATTCTTTTGTTTTGACCCCCAACATGGCCGCCTTGTCACGTGGTTGCAAACCAAGAATAGTTACAAATGCCTAAGCGTTCAGGTTGATGAAACACTCTCGTCGGAGGCTCACATCTCCGAAGCCATCGGTAAAGTTGCAAAAGTATTGGCTGCCCCGAGGAGGCTAAGACCAATTTGTACCCAGAGTACCCTTATCACTATTTAAAAGTCATTGATTCTTCCGCATCCCGATTATTGCAGCGCTGTCTGGGGCTGTATCGGTAATGGTCTCAGCCAAAAACTAGAGAAACTACAAAACAGGGCTGCACGCATAATTACAGGGTCTAGCTGGGATGCCAGCTCTGCCCCGATTCTTCATGCTCTTAAATGGGATAGCCTCGCTGACAGACGTGCCAAGCAACTGAAATCTTTAATGTTTAAAACTGTAAATAATCTTGTACCCGAATACCTGTCTGATATATTCGCCAGCATCAATACCATTCACGGGCATAATCTTCGAGGTGCGCAACATAACCTGTTTATTCCGCGACCGAACACTGAGGCCCTAAAGAAAAGTTTTCGTTATAGGGGCGCAGTAACATGGGGCGGCCTGTCAGCTGAGGCTAAGCAGGCCACTACTTTAAATTGTTTTAATTCCGCTATTGTACATTAAGATTTTCTTAGTAGGCATTTATTATAGGATTTTTTCAACAATGTTTGTTATTTTTAAGTCTTAGTTTAACGTGCACGGCTCTTTAGAAGACCACTTTTTAGTGATAAGGATTCCGTGGTTAAATAAAGTTATTACTATTACTAATAAAGTTATTACTATCTATAGTTAAATGAACAAAATATAAAATCGTGTAGTGCTAACCAAGCAGCGACCGCAACGAAAACAGCGAAAAAAAAACAATAGGTCTAATTTGCAAAAAAACAACTTTGCACGTGCAGCATACTTTTTTGTACATTTCTTTGCCGTTGTTTTGCACGACGACAACGTGAAACTTCCAGAAACTTCCTAGTTACACGTTTTATGGAGGGAATGTTGTATGTGGTCCTGTTCACTTTTTTTCGCTGCCGCTCATTTTAACCTTGGTAGCCGCTAGCATTTCTCATTTTCTCACAGCCTCTATAAAATTTTCATGTTATTCTTCAAACGAAATTGGTCTCCTTTGTTTGTTTGTTTGTTTGTTTGTTTTTTATCTCTGGCTCTAGCTCTTTCTCTGTTATCCAAGCCAATGAAGACTTTAAAATTAAGTCGAAAGAACGAATCGGCTTCCTTATGGTTATTTTTTCTCTCTAAAAGTCCGGGCAGTTGTGCGATTTACTGCCGAAACGCGCGGGTACCTGAAATGCAAAATTTCACTCCCGCTTACATGAACGGGTGGACGTACGTACGGACGATTTTCTCAGAAGCAAAATTTCTTGGACGCATAGTTTACAAATTTTCTTACTCATGGTGCTCCGCTACGCGCGTTTCGCGCGCGAGAACGCCGCTATTACATTTTGAAGAGGTTATTTTTTATCGTCGGTCCCCAGTCTTCGTTTCCCAACGCGCTTAAATTAAAGTTCAGTACGTTCGTCTTCCGGAGGACTAAAGGCATCACTCATGCGACCATACAATCGCTGGCCATATACGTTCTAATCACTCTCTTTACTTTGCAGAAGTTCTTTCCACATTGCTTCCGTCCCCTTTCTATCCTTCAACGCTATCAGTTCGTTCTCCCGGGTCCTGCAACCTTCACTGTTAATTTTAGTTATTATTTGGCTCTGTGAATTTAGAACTTGGAACAAACATCCAATTCTCTCAACATCAGGATATTATTTGGATTTTTCGGTTTTATAGAAATATGATGACATTCATTTTAAGAGATTTTATTATAAGAAAAACTGAAATCACTACTAACTGTAAATCGATTTTTAAGAACAAGAGTAATAATTTGCATTATCTCGCGGCCTATCTCCGTGCAACTCGCTTTTATTTACAGCTTCTCTTTGTATACGATAAACATTAAGTTAAACTAGTCCTTTATTTACGTCACGATATATTTAAATTTCTTAATCTACTTTCACATGGTCTGCCTTTAACTCTTTTGGTCGATCTTGGTCAGTAATAAGCCTGGACAAGAGAGGACGTTTCTGGCAAAAATATGCGAAACATTGTCACGATCATAATTAATTACTCGACAGATTAAGGATACAAGCTTTCTTTTACTTCATAAGAACTCGCCATTTGCGAGTTCTGCCTATTTCCAGGACATTGCAAGCATAATTATAGCCAATACAATCAAGAGTACAATGTCTCTCCTATTTATATTCACGACTACGACAGTCAAGACGGGAATGGGTACGTCTCGAACTATGACTTACTTAAGTGTTACTGACGAGGTCTTAACTACCATCCATAAAGACGTACATAGTTCAACATAGTATCAAAAGAATACAACAATGTACATATAAACAATCCTGAATCAAGTCACCCAGACTAAACTGGCTGTGTGCGCCGCCTAATGTAAAAATCTTAAAAAACTCGGTAAAAACCCAACCGGAAATTGCTTGGAAAGAGTCCCTCAACCATACCCTGAGCAACAGAAGTGACGGCACGAAGCTCTTCCTCCTTAAACAATTCACGTTCAATTCCATGCTATGGTATCGTTAGTTTTATTTTTTTTGTGTGTTTGTGTGTTGGGTGAACCTGACCCTATCTATTATCTATTAATATGACTCCTATATTGCCGCTTAGTTATATCTTTCTAGTCCGATATGGTTATCTTCCGTCAGCCTGTGCTCCTCTACATTTTTGTTAATACTTTCTTATCTATTTCCACTAGAACTGATGTCGTCGTTGCCGTGCTCTTTTCAGTAATTATTTGTGCGTATAGGTTACTTATCTCTGTCAATAAGCTCCGTCTTCTGAAGCCTCGGAAGACAAGACAAATTTTCATCCATTTTAGCCTGTGAATAATCATCTAAGAACAAGAAGTGCAAGTCTTCCTCTTCATGAAGTATTCTCTCACCTCTAGTAACAAAAGTCCGTTTCAATTCCAGCATCACTGAAATGAGATCCATTGTCTGCCAGCGCTTGTTCAGAAGCTCCAGCAATGTGGCTAGAACAATCCTCCTTGGTAAATACAGTTGAAGAGTTTCGCGGGGCATTTCTTCCTTTTCCATCACACTCGAAAAACTGTTGGTTATCACCAACTTCGTTTCTGGAATCAGAGCCAACTTTTCTCTTAAGCATTCTCGTATCAGTTTCATAAATTTTGCACCATCAGTTAGCGAGCGCTTGAAACTGTTCACAATAAGAATAACCGAAAGGACTGACTCCTTACCTGCAATAAGAAAACATACTTTAGCAACGACAGTGCGACTAGTGTCACTAAGCTTCACTATCTCTGAATCACCTGGTGATTGTATGGCATGGAAAAGGTTGGATTCTATTACCTATAGTGTGTTTTCACTCACGTGGCCAGCATCCGTGCAAATTTATTGGAACAAAAGAAAGTGTTTGCATAAGAAAAGAGTTCAACTCCCAGAGGATTGGTTTGGGACACCAACATGGCCGCCGTTTCATTGTTTTGGGACACCAACATGGCCGCCGTGACGTCATCTGAAAACACTCTATTATCATTCTGAGACTTACATCTGACCTATAAGGTGATTTAGCGTGCGTAGGAGTCCTCTTCGGGGGATACATGTCACATTCGGCTTAAGCGTAACCATTTGTCCCGAGGCATTTGTCGGGCATTTCTCAAGGTATGGGTTGGCACGGTAGATCTTTACTAAAAACACCACGTGAGTACGTAAGGGTAACATAAGAGTAACACACGGGTACATAAAATACATTCGAAATCTCTATTACTAGTTAACTAACCATTTATGAATTATCAAGATGATTTATCCACGTTCAGAAGAAAAGGACCGTTATTGCTTGCAATGGTACAGGCCGGGGTACAGGAAGCCGTTAAGCCGGTTTTGCGATGAATTTGGAGGAATTTGTACCATTCCCATTTCAAATTTTATGGTATTAAGCGCCACCGCCCAAAAAAGATACAACATAGTGGATTTTATTGTCGTGTTGTAGAGTCAAGTAACTTCAACGCGTCAGGTGTAAAATACTTTCTGTTTGTTTGGAGGTGATGTTGACAGCCGAAGAGACAATACTTATATTTGAAAAAAAATTCCTTGATCTTTTTTGTAAACGACCAAAAAACAGTACAGTCGAACCTCTCTAATACGGACACCGAAGGGACAGAGCGAAGTGTCCGTATAAAAGAGGTCACTACGATGACATCACTTTCATAACTCCACTTACAGTTTTAAGCGTTCAGAAGCTAAAACCAGGGTCACACTCGTCTTTGAACTGCATTTACATTTATTAATTTCAAGTGACAAAGACACTGTCTTTCAGTAGCATAACATTGTACATCTCAGCTACAAGTAATTAATTACAGGTCAGACAAGTCGCTGTGCATGTTTTAAAACGATACGAGCTACAGAGCAATGCTGCATATAAAAAGTTGTAACGTAAAGCACAATTTTGAAAGCGTCTTTCACTATTTGGAAAGTGTAAACAGAAACTAGAGTACAAAATGTAATAGAAAAGATCTTTATGCTATCTGCACTTATTCAAGCCTTAAAAAGGTCGGTTATATTCGTCTGTACACCTTTCGCAAATCGTTGTATAGACAGCGACTGAGCTTTTATTTGATATCACTTTGCATAATTCATCAGCCAGACGGGACTCACACTATCACCCACCTCATCATCGCAGTGTCCGTAATAAAGAGGTTAAGTTTATTATTTGGGCGTCGCCCAAAAAGAGTAATCGAGTTAGCTTGTTTTGATTCAAAGTTGCAATAGGCACGCAATACTTACGAACGTGAACAAACCAAACGACGCGAATGTCTACCGCGCTGTGTCACAACAGCATTTATCTTCGTTACATACAGATAACGGCAATAGAAGCAAACTTTTTGGAAAAACAAGGTACACTGAGTGAAACAAACTATTAAATAATTTAAATTTTCTCTTTGGAAAATAATCGTCCTCGCAGCACACGGTGTGAATGGTTTGGCTTACTGCCAAGAGTTTGACAACATTTTCGCTCTCAGTTGTCGAGCGCCAATGAAAATGTCACGCAAATTCCATGATGCATAATTTCATTGCATATTTTCGGAAAGGAGGTGATTTCTTGAAATCTTATTCTCTCATACACGAACCACGAAAGCAGCAAATTCCAAAGCTTTCACGTGCAAACTGCGTTACAATTCAGCGCCTGAACAGTGTGTTACCCGCTGATCTGTTTCTCGCTTGGTTCATTCGCCGGGCCACCAGGCAAGTGTGATTACTTGGAAAATTTCAACCCGGGATCGCGGCATCACAATACTGGGATCCCAGCTAACCGGGTTGGCTCAGTTGTCATATAATCCCAAAGTTGATTTTTGTTGCGCTTAACTAAGGTGCCGGGATCTCTGCAAAGCGAGCCAGCCCGGCTCATGTAAGCAGGCCCATTGTTCTATAGACAGATTTTACGCCCTCCCCTTGACCTCACCGATTTTTCGAGGCCCCCAAGCGCAACCCCTAACCCTAACCCAGCCTCCCCTTCAACATCTTCATACACCTTTCTCTATATTAAGTGAATTTTTGACCTTAATTATGTTCTCTCCATACAAATATTATTAAAAATAAGCGGAAAACAATCCTAAACAAAAAGCCTAACAACGTTTTAAATACGTAGAAGTATGTCTTCGACTATTTATAAGACTTTTCACAACCACCTTCATTTCAACACACTGTAACTACACTAACGCTTCATAACCAAATTAGCACTTCCACAACTACCTCACTGCAACACCTAGCTTAAACCACTTTTAGCTCCCAAAATAATTATTTTTTGTTACTTCATATTAAACTCTACGAGAAACAAGTTCAGTGATCAACAAACTACAGCCATTATCTTACCAATTCACGCATCCATTATCACGCAGCCACTAATATCTTACCACTTCACGCATCTCAACCAACCCGTAAAATATTAACAACGCTACTGCACTACTCACACATCCCTAGTACACATAAAAAAACTTCGCACACGGCTGTACATCGACGCCTAAATATACGCTCTTACAGTGTCTGGCCTGAATTTACCCTCTGGGTCCGAGATTTAGTGTCCGTTATCCGTATTAGAGAGAGTCCGTATTATCGAGGTTTTTTTTGAGGAAAATATATGAGCATTTTGTCGGAACATTACTGTCCGTAATACAGAGGTTCGACTGTAATGTTAAGTAAAGATCACGAAAAAACACCCAAGTAATGGCCCTGTCAAGTTCGTCACAAACAAATGTTTTGCACTTCCTCTACTTTCTGCCGTTCTGTGAGTTAAGGTAGGTTGTGGGGGGAGCGCCCGAGCCCTTCCTTGGATTCTTCGCTCGGTTTTGTTTGAACAGAATTAATCAAAAAACGAATCAATACTTTAGCGCTGATAGATTTCTGTTGACTAACCTTCATCATTTGCTTGTGCATGTTCTATCCATTTGTCGATGACATCTGAAACAGCCACTTTAAATTTCTCATTCTCTTCCTTTAGTTCTTTCTCTTTTTGTTTTATCTCCTCGATAACTGGAATTCTTTTTTTGGTCCACTGCTCCCTTTTTTCTACCAGCTCTTTTAGTTCTTTTTTCATCTCTGGCTCCTCTTTGTAGAAAAGGCTTAACAGCTGTTCATTCGCGTCCGGGATGAATCTTTCTCTTGACCACCAGGCCATTCTCAGTTCAGCATCATACCAACTACTTGGTATCTTCTTTTCTAGAAGATCTTTAAGCATCGCCTCTCTATCTTCTGCTCTCAGGACTTCGTCTTCTTTCCTACCCTGGCGTATTCCTCTTAACTTTGCTAGGTTTTTAAGTAATTCTCCTGGTGGCGTTGCTCTCAAAGTAGTTACTTGGCTCCATGGATTCAGAGCTTTAAAAAACGATCCAATTCTTTCCGCATCATCATCTGTAGCAGCACTGTCAGAGTACTCGATAATCAAGACTTGTGCTTTCCTGTAAAATTTCGTAGGCCGATCACTGACATTGGGTATCTTTTCTATTTCTTTCAGAGAAAGGGCAGGACGAAGTGTGCGTGGCTTTGTTACTTTCTCCAGCAACTCTACAAGGTCATATAACTTCAAGGCTTCAAAAACCTCTTTTAACATCTTAATTGGAGTATCAGGAAAAAATTCTCCAATGTTCCTCAATCCCCTTGCGTTCAGTTTCTTGGGATCAAGCCCGAATGATTGGTAAAATCTCTCTAGTGTGACTGGGTCGCTTCGAAGTTTGGACGTCAATTCTGCGGTCATGTCTTCACTAAGATCTTTCAAGCACAATTTGAAAGGGAAGTCTGCAAAGTCAAGCCTAAAATTAATACAGTGTAACTGATGTTAAAGACTAAAATTTCACTTTCCTGGCTTAAATTTATTCCGAAAGAATGGTTAATAACTAGGGGCAGAAAAGGAGTTGACATTTGCTGCGCGTAATATTCAATGTTAAAGGAAATCAAAACGTAACTATCATTTTTTTTCTTTTCGATGACTTTTCTGCTTAATTAGAGCGCCTGAGATGTCGTGGGCAACCTTAGACAAGAAAAGATAAAGGATAAGAGGGCCAATAGACCTCGTTAGCTTGAATGTTTTGTTTTCCCAATGCAGGTCATGTGATAAGACTCCTGAGAACAATTTCTTTCAAATTTTATTCAAGTACATATCTACGCATAATTTATGAAAGACAAAGGGTCAATTTCCCCTGGGACCTCTGTTGGGAAACAAAACATACAAGCTAAAGAGGACTATTCCCTAAGTATGCCTTATTCCATACGTAATCCTTCTAAAGTTATTTTTAGTAACACAATGACGAGAAATTTAAATTTCAAAACGTAATATCTTTTGTGTTAGTTTTTGCCTTGACAACTTTGAGACCCTTGGAACTTCTTTCAGTCACCCCCATTAAATATATAATAAAAGCAAACTATTTAAACACGTCGCATCTTGACTATTGCAATTCTCTTCTATATGGCATACCTAAATATCAGTGCGACCGGTTACAGAAGATCCTTAATGCTGCTCGGGTGATTTGTGTTATCCTGACGTTTGACCATATCACTCCTTTTCTAATGAAACTGCACTGGTTACCTGTCTACTTCCGAATTCAATTCAAAATCCTTTTGCTTGTTTTCAAAGGGTTAGAAGGCAAGGCTCCTGTGTACATTAGAGATCTTCTGAAACCTAAAGTTGCGGGAGGTTATACTTTACGATCAGATAACCAGAGACTGCTACAAGTCCCGAATACAAAGTGTAAATCCTTTGGAGACCAAACTTTTGCCCATTCAGGTCCATCGTTATAGAATGCCTTACCTTTGAAACTAAGACTTACTTCAAATATTGACTGCTTTAAAAGACATGTTGAAACCTACTTGTTCGAGAAAGCTTTTAGAGCTAAATGGTTTTGATTTGTATTTATTTCTCTTTCAATATTGCATTTTATTATTGTAAATCAGGTAGCGCTTTAGAATATTTAATAGTTTAAGCGCTTTACAAATCTATTTATTTATTTAATATCCGTTCCATTGACCTAACGTTCCAATTCCGTTTATATTTCAAACGTTCTGCTGAGGTCGTGGCTGGTTTCCTAGTCTAGCCTGCGAAAACATCCCAGGCTATTCCTAGTCTGAAACTAGTCATCCATCCGTTCTCACCCGCCCGTTGGGGGATGTGGCGATTAAAAAGACGGATGACATTTCAGACAACTGGTTTTGACAACAACAAAGAAAAATGACGGACGTCGTCGGTGACAAATAAAGGGCATTTAAACGAGGAAGATGAGAGACTCCGCAGTCCGCATAAAAAAAGCGCGAAATTTACCTCTGAATTTCTCAGTCGGCAGGATATTCCAAATGTAAGGCAAAATATCGGCTATATGGTAATTTCTCTTCATCAAATCTCTCAAAAAGTTCCTAAAGGAAACATTCTTAAAAGCCCAACAGGCGATGGTGTTTGTCAGTTTTTATATCGAAAAACAGCATTCAACAAATGGGATGAAAAAATTAATTACAATTTTTTCTTGTGAAATCCTGAGTCCTGGTATATGGAATTCGGAAGGCAGCTCAAGTGAGCAGGAATCGAATCCACTGACGATTGGAATCCGGAATTTAATTTCCACTGAATGACTGACTAAAAATCCGGAATCCAGGGCCTGGAATCCGGAATCCAAGACTGTCCCTTAAATGGGACGATGTTAACATTTAGAAAAAGTATTTTTTTTCTATATTTTTAATCCTTCAATTTAAGGAATTTTTATGTATTTATAATGTAGATGAGCAAATTATCCATGATATGATATTTCATATTGCCAACTTGCCTAGCAGAAAGGTTCAGTAATTGTAAATATGGATCATGTCGTTCAAACACTTGGAGAGAAATCTTTAATAACTGTACCGTCTTAGCCGAAAGAACGTCTTCCGGCTCCATGCAAAGCCGGAGGTGAACTAATAAAAGGTTAGAACAGCAACTAAAATCCAAAAAGTATTAAGAACGATCAACGTACAGCAAACGTGGAAACGACAGGAGCTCTTCCTATTTTACATTTGAGTCAGACTCTAAAGCCTCTATGGGTTTTTCGGTATGTAAAGAGCAACTAAGCCTCACCTGACCGTATTCCTGTCACTCCTAAGCTATCCTCAATCTTCCCCCGTGAGGCTTAAGTATAACAGAATTTCCTATATATGCCCCCAACTTAAACTGATTAAACAGTTATGATAAGTAAATTTAGCTGGTTTAAATCTGATCGATTATTTTGTTTACATATCTTTGAGGTATTTGTGATTTACCCCAAAAGGCAGGAACAACTAGTAAACTACAAGAACGTGCTTTTCACTCGCGTTAAATCAGCAGAATTGGAGTCACTGAGTCTTGTGAAGAAAACTCGACAAGGGGTGCGCAAAATGTCCAAAAAAAGAGCTCGCTTAATACATTTGATCCAGCACCGTTTGTAGAATTCACGAACATTTGCTTTGTTAAAGAAGTAGAGACCAACCCACGGGTTTTTTCTTCTTCTTTGCCAGGCAGGGTGAAAGATGCTGCAGATTTTAACACGCATTAATTATGCATCAATCATCAAGTGATACAAATCAGCAAGAAAAACTCACGTTGGCCAGATGAACGTTTTAATTTGAAAGAGAAAAAACAATGGCCTATCTACATGCGTTATTTTTTCTTTTCCCTCCATGTGCGCCTCGCGCTCGCGCACTTACCCCCTCTCTCCTCCCTGCCGCCTGAGCACCCCAATAAATAGGGACCTTAAGATCCGACGACGGCGACGGCAACGGCAACGCCACAAAGGCAATAGGTCTAATTAGCAAAACAACAAGTTTGCACGTGCATCACGCTTTTTTGTACATTTCTTTGTCGTCACTGCACGACTACGACGTGAAAATGCCTGATTTCTGGATATACAGAGGAAGTACCCAAGCGACGACGAGATTTACTCTCTCTTTGTGAACTTGGATATGGTTCTTAGGAATTCAACTTTAGGAGAGTTCGCCTACATTTGACATTTAGTGACCTGGAGTAATCGTGATAAAGATTGAAAGAACGCGAATTCACTTTTTCAGCGACGTTTTCACTGCCGTCGCCGTCCTCGGATCTTAAGGTCGCTAATAACGCCTGTTGTGCAGACTAGCCAAACACACAAATTAACTTAAAACAAAAGACAAATTGCTGCAACTCCGAATAAAGTCAAGCCCGCTCAAGAGACATTTAAACGGCTATGTTGCTTCAATCTTTTGGGGAGTTGATTCACTGGGTTTGTACAAAAATATTGTCAGCTTACCACTGGTTTCCTCTGTTCCAACTTCAGATGGTACACTGCCTGATCCCGGCTTTCCACTGTCGCTTTCTTCCATTACGCTGTGTGCGTCGAGATCCTTGGTTTGTTCTCTGGCTTGTTCTAAATAATTCTGAATGTAGTCGTATTTTTCCTGATCTAAGAATTTCAGGTGCCTTTCTTCCTTCCCACCAGGATCTTCTAAAATATGGTGCGGAAATAACAGAGTTAATGCAAATCATACTTAGGCTGAGGTTTCAACGAAATGAAAATGGTAAAAACGGTACCATGAGCAAGTAAGGATTGCAATAATTTAATATCAAATTTTAACTGTCATGTTTTTAAATAATGCAGTTTTTCCATTTCCTCAGCAATTACTATTAAGAATTAATTTAATACAGTACTTAGTTTTTCGGTAATTTTCCTTTACATCAGATATAAACTGTAGAAGAAACTTCCACCTCTTTTCAGTCTTGGTTTTTTTTTTTACATTGTTTACAAGACAAATATATTAGTCATCAGGCATTCCGACCAGGAAAGAACGGCTGCACTTTAAGATAACTTGTGGTTAGCCCTGTTCTTTTCCCATGGCCCATAACGAAAATGATACAGTAATAATGATAATATAATAATAACCTCCTGGTATGGGAGGTTGAGTCTAGCAGATATTTTTGGGGGAACGTTGCGTGACATCCAAAAAACGCCTGCGAGGGAGACTAGACCCGCACCGGTATACTCACTTTACGGGAATGGTCTACAAGAAATTTACATTCAAGGCAGATCAAGCGTACCCTCCCCCATCCCCGCCAAGATTCTATTAAAAAATTTATTATTTGAAAAATGAATCCGTCAGTCGTTCCCGTAACTAGTGTCAAATTCAAATCGGCATTCCTGCATGCGTAATGAGCAGTGAATATTCATTACGCATGCAAGAATGCAAAGATGAATCTGAAATCTACAACTACTAACGGATTCAACTTTCGAATGCTAAATTCATTAATGGCAACTTGGGGGGGGGGGGGGTCGGCATTCCAGCATGCGTATAGAGCAGTGAATATTCATCACGCATGCAAAAATGCAAAGATGAATCTGAAATTTACAACTACTAACGGATTCATCTTTCGAATGCTAAATTCATTAATGGCAACTTGGTGGGGGGGGGGTGCGCTTGACCTGGCATGACTGCAACTGTTACCCAGGTTACTTTAATCAGAGGGATTTAGAATCACGTTTGCAAAATTAGCCGTACGTAGTTCACCTTGTGTTTCATTAGTCAACTTGTTGCAGGCTTTAACATATTCTTGTTCGTCGATGGTTACAATCGCTTCGACTTGTTCTCCACCCGCAAGCTCTCTCATTTCGTCTGTGACTAACAAGGCTTGAATTTTTGCCGCCAGTATCCCATCCTTATAAAAACGCCACAAAGTTTCAAGAGTTGCAAGACTTTCTACGCGAACTTTAAGACGCACACATCCCTCGGAAATTTGAATCAAGTGAGCACCAGCAGGTAACACACAGGTATTAACGGCAGCGACGAGCTGGTCATATGTGGAGTCACGAATCAAGAGATCCAAGCTAGAAGCCATTGTAAAGCCTCCCACTACCACTTTGAACACAGTCTTTATGTTCAGAACTAAAACACAAAGAACAAATTAACAATCAACCTCTTTCAGGTTTTCAGATAGTATACGTAGAGCTATTATAAGAGAAGAAAGGATGGATGTGCGAGGGTGCATGATTTTTGATGAGACAAAAAACTGACGAGACTCTTTTGTCTAAACTCCGGGGTATACTATTAGGTAACATAACAAATTGAGCCCCTCTCCATCCTACCACCGACCAATGTTACATGGTACTTTTGCTGTCTACAGGCCATAGGCCAGGGGGTGCAAAACTGCAAAAAAGACGCGGAAGGGAACACTCAGCTTGTACATTTTTTACCACATTTTTTAATATTAAAAAATGCGGAAAGGTGATTGAAAATGCCTTTTCGGGAAACAAGTGTCAACTTTCGTGTTTTAGCTCCGATAAAACCACTGAGCTCCTGTCATGACCTGAAGGCCGTTTGCCGTGAGTCTCTCTGCCTTTATTCACAAGTGGCTCTTTTTAAACCCTTTTTTTAAGGGGTTTTTGTGATGGGTTTCGATATGCAAATGTGTCTCTCGCTCACTTTGCGTTGACAGAGATCGGCTCTTTGGCTTCGACCCGAACTCACTGCACGATAAGAAAACGACATAGTTCCCTTCGTAGTTGACGAAGGGCTCCAGAGTTATGCATTCACTCGCGTATCCTCGTGAGAGAGCCCTGGGAATGAGGTTGTCACGCTCACATTCGCTGCGAAAGCATCAACACTTTGATACATCAAGGCACTCGCTGTCAATTTCTGGCAGTCCTTAAGGTCGTGTCTATGCGCAACAAGTATCTCGATCATATTAAAGCAATGGGGCGGTTTAAATTTCCAGTAACATGACAAGAGAAGAACGCTGCCAGTAAATCGCGCGTGTAGCGTGGTATAGCCTCAAAGTTTACAGCCTCTGGTAGCGACTCCAGTGGCGCGGAGCCGAGATATGGATTGAAGTCTGTTCCAAAAGGTCACCTTCAAAGGCGCTTTATGCTAGAAACCAGCTAATTATGCCTAGGGATGGAAAAAATCCAAGACCGTAAGGCCTTTTCTTGACTGAAATTTCTGTAAGTGTCAAGTATCATGGTCAAGTCGAAAATTATATTGAACACTGTTGTTTACTGTGTTCGAGGTAGGAGAACGCAACCCCTAATTTGTGTTGGGTGTTTTGTGCATTATTGGGTGTCCTGTGCAATTAATAAGGGAGGTTATTTTGAGATTGAATTTTCGTCGACACACATTTGCCTCACTTTGACATTTGTCTCACTAAGACGCGCCAACTCACGTGGTGTTTCGTGTGTCCTCGGCATTCATCTTTCAAAGGTTTGCTGAGGTCTGATATTCTCTCTTCGTAAAACGTTTATTTTTTAAAAGTTTGCTGAATCTTCGTAAAGCATACATCGATCTGTGTTTGCTGAATCTTCCAAAGCTTTCATCTTTCAGAAGTTTGCTGTTAAATTTTACTTTGGATTAAGCCTCCACATTTGTTTCAGCATGGTTCGTCACTGTCTTTGGAAAATTTGTGCGACTCCTGGTACATGCATCAAACCGGTTTTAGTTCGGCTGCCTTTGTGTCACAAAGTAAATCTACTGAGTTGTGTAACTCGGCAGCCGTTGTCAGGCCACTAAGTAAATTTACCGAGTTGTGTAGCTCGGCGGCCGTTGTGTCACAAAGTAAATCTACCGAGTTGTGTAGCTCGTCAGCCGTTGAGCCACAACGTAAACTCTACCGCGGTGTGAAGCTCGGCGGCGCCATTTGATCATGACTTGTGATATTTTCGGCACCACACAAACGAACACCTTAACTCTATGTTACTTATCAGGAAAAACGTATAAACCAGCCCACAGTAGCGCCACTCTCGAGTCACTGAAATCAACACGCTCGACCAAATTACTGGAAAAGTTATTGACGTGAGTCGCACACACATTCCACAGAAGGCTTTGACAGGGTTAGTGCGAAATTTGAATTCAGATGTGAAAGCTTTTAAAAAAGTAAATTCAGTTTAATTCATTTTATCAACAAGTTGATGATTGGATGCTCTTTAAAATAACAGAGAAAATTATCCGAAGAAATGTTTTTCAAGAAAGAAAAATAATCCCGGGTTAAGCGCTAATCGGCCTTTGAACAACTGCGCCCTGTAATCGCGCCAGTAAAACAAAAGTTAAAATGTTCTATTTACACGCCCGACGCACTCTGGCCAGTGTCTCCTCCGATTACAAGCACTTGTCACCAAACCATACGATATCTTTTCAAAATCTTCTTATAATGATACACAGTTTAAATATAGGTTTCGCTGTACACAACCCTTACGTTCAAAATAAGCCATAATCATATTTATCTATTGCAAGAACCATCCAATCTTCCCCCTCAATTGTTACCCACCTGTACGCCTAACAAACATATCGAAAGCACTCTCTTAAGCTCCGATTACTCCTAGTAATATTATTGTTTCTTACTTGTTTTTCGCTGAAACATTATTTGTCATTATTAGTAGTCAGATCTACGCCTATAAGAAGTGCTAACTTCTACTATATCCTGTAATTAAATACTCTTGTTATATTGTCACGATAGAAAAAGACTTTCCTTACCTTACTCTCTGTGAAGAAAGGGAAAAAGACGGAATCTTATAAAACTAGAAATATGTGAATCGCAGAGCCTCGCGAAGCAGAGGTTAAAGTTGGAAGAGCCTCTGAAGCCCTGAAGCTTATTCACTTCAATGAGGAGTGTATCATGCATATTGACCTCAGCAGCAATCAGTCATTAACTCAAGAGCAAATCTTTCGCGACTATCAGGATGCAGGGGCACCCAACGACAATTTTCGGAAGAATATCTGTTCGGAAGACGATTTGAGATCTAGAATTTTCGAAACATTTGTTGTAAAATTTCTTGCTTGCCTGCCTCTCCTAGGATTTTCGAACATCTAAAAAATGGTATAATTGCCCATTAATAACGGATTTTTACCCTAAAAAGGTCACCTAGAATTTTCGGGAGCCTCTTTTCTGGCTGAAATTTTCGAAAAGGTAAGTTTTGATCCCTATAATTTTTGGATCACTAGACTTTCAGCTAGGAAATCCGAACAGATGAAAAATTTTTAGGGGATAAAACTATGCCTATATCTACCGTTTAAATACTAAAATACGTTTAACAACGCTATGTTCAAGTGGTTTTGAACTATATTCTCGTTGGGTGCCCCTGAGGATGTCTTCACTGGTCTTGGCATGCTACCTGGCACTTATCACATAGGTATGGATTCTAATGTCAAACCTGTCCAAGAAAACCCAAGACGCATTCCTATTCCAGTTAAAGATGAGCTTAAAACCAAGATTGAAGAGCTTGAGACCATGAGTGTTATTGCCAAAGTTAGAGTTACAAAGCCAACCCCCTGGATCAGTCATATGGTTGCAGTGAGAAAGCCGAGCAAACTTGGACCCTCACCATCTGAATAAAGACATCATCAGAATTCATTATCCAATGCCCACTGTGGAGGATATTGCCCCTAAGCTAACTAAAGCTGAAGTCTTCCCTGTTGTTGATGCTAAAGACAGATTTCTACAAGTTGTCTTAGATGATCGCTCTAGCTACTTAACCACATTTTGGACCCAATGTGGTCGCTTTACATGACTGCGAATGCCCTTTGGAATCAAATCTGCACCCAAGGACGAAAACGACCTATTTAAATAGGTATGCAAATGTGGCATTTACCACCTTTGCACAGATTTATTCCTGATTTTGCACAATCGTCGTCTAACAGACAGCAATTCTAGGTTACCTCAACATGAAGATGCCTTCGCCCGCATTAATAAGGAACTAAACACTCAATCACCTGTTTTTGCTCACCCAGTACGGACAACCTGCTTCTCGAGCACTAAGACAGACAGAAAGGAACTATGCCCAAATAGAAAAGGAATGTTTAGCAATTGTCTTTGCTCATGAACAGTTTGAGTATCACATTCTGGGGAAAGACACTGTTCTAGTACTTTCTGATCACAAACCTTTGATGACAGTCTTCTCAAAGCCAATCCTCACAAGCCCAAAAGGATGAGACTCCGACTACAGACGTACCCTCTAAAGGTCTCTTACAAGCCTGGTCCTCAAATGTTAGTGACACAATCTCCAGAGCTGCACTTCCTTTACGTCTTGCCAAAACTGACTCACCTGCATACCTGATCTTTCAAATCAGCCAAGAAGACAGTTTTCGCAAGGATAATGAAGAGATGAACCCAGGAGAAGCAGTCTTTTTCACAGACCAGCGTCTCGAGGAGATCGTAGAAACTGGCAACAACACCTCACTTCAAACTCTAATGTCGCTTATTATGAGTGGATGGCCAGATGTCAAGTTAACCTGAACTCCCGCGTCTGTGTGCGCGAGTACTGGCCCTACAGAGACGAACTATCCACCAATAATGGACTAGTGTGTCGTGGAACAAGAATCATCATTCTCACACCTCAATGAGAAGAGAGATGACAGCCACAGCCCATCGTTCGCATTTAGGAATTCGGTACACAACGGGCTCTGCTAGAGATGTCATGTATTGGCCGCGAATGACCGCTGACTTCTGAAGCAGTTCAAAGATATGACATCTGCCAGCATACCAGAGCTGCCCTCCCAGAAGGGCCTTCGATGACCTTCCCGATTCCAAACCTGCCGTGGCAAATTGTTGCTAGCGATTGTTTTGAATGTGACGTCAGCCATTACCTGATCGTAGTTGACCTCTACTCAGATTACATAGAGATAAAACAACTGTAGTCTCTATCCTCATGCTGTCCATGGAATCCATGTCACCTTAATCTCAGACAATGGTTCTAATTATGCCTCTGCTGAATTTAGTTATTTTGCTTATGACTAGGACATCCAACATATCACATCCAGTCCCATCACCCACAGGCAAATGGCAAGGCTGATTCAGCAGTCAAGATAATGAAGTCCATCGTCAGCAAAGCGAACAAACAAAGAGCAGATTAATGGAAAGCTATTCTATAATGCAGAAATTCACATTCCCCATCTCAAGGAAGTTGCCTAGTCTAATGCATTATGTCACGTAGAACAAGATCGTTTTGACCGTGCAAGGAATCCCTGGACAAACCTGAAGTCCAGTCCACTGTAACCGAACAAGCTATGCACAGGAGACAAATAGCCAATCACCACCATGATCACATCGCCAAACAGCTACCTAGTCTAGTAACTGGACAGCTCTTAGCACATCCCTAGCATCCCCGCAGCGACTAGAAGCTTGGTTTTCCTAGAGAATATTGCCCCTCGCAGCCAATAAGGTGTTCAAAAGGGGGTTAAAGAGTGCCGATTCATTGAATATATCTTAGTCCTTTAAAACTGTAACTTGTACTTGAAAAATCCTTGAAAAGGCTTGTACGAACCATGAGTCTACGTCATATCCAGGACGTTAAAAACTACGTTGTTGTTCACCATGTGCTCGCCTAGCTCAGTCATGAAAACATAACAATAATTAGGAATTATAGTTCTCGGTAATCTTTCCGCTTAAAGTGAATCGCATACAATTGCACTGATAGCCAGTGATCAATTTAGCTTGGAAATTTATAAAGGTGCTGAAATATACAACCTGTACCTCTTATCAGTGATTTTCGTCATTATAAAATGTGGCACAAAAACGTTGGTTGCTTCCCCAGCAGTTCAATTCTCTAATACGAGTAGTAGCCTGCCTAACAGGTACTAATTTGGCAGGTTGTTTGATGTTTTTTTCCTTTGTGGTTGAGATGCATGCACACTGAGCGGCGCGAAAGATGTGGGAGAGGGCAAGAGGATTTTCTACACAATTATCCATGGGTTTATATTAGGGACGGACCATTAGAAAACTTATGGGGGGGGGGGGGGGGAAAGTACAAAAAAATATTCGCAAAAGGGAAAATTAAAGGAAAAAAAATTCATGTACCCCAATTAATCCAAAAAAAATTAAAAAAAGGAATTCAAAAACGAAAAAAAATCCCGGGGGCCGGGAAATCCCCCACCCCCCCCCCCCCCCCCCCCCGTAATTTTCCAAAGCTCCCTCCCCATCATTTCCTTTTTTTTAGTTCCTT
>CALNXI010002580.1:8415-25392 GCA_942486025.1 Porites evermanni | reverse complement strand
TTTAAGTGGTGGGAGAGGTCTGCCATACGGTGATTATTTGTTGTGGTTTTTTGTGTTTTTTTTCTTTTGGGGGTGGGAGGCAAGACGCAGGGGGGGGGGGAAAAGTGGGGGGGGGGGGAAAGGATTTTTTAAAAAAATTTCCCGGGGGTTTTATTGGGGGGGGACCAATTAAAAAAATTGGGGGGGGGGGGGGGGTGCAAGTACAAAAAAATATTCGCACAAGGGAAAATTAAATGAAAAAAAATTCATGTACGCCAATTAATCCTAAAAAAATTCATACAAGGAATTCAATAACGAAAAAAAATTCCTGCGGCTCGGAAATTCCCCACCCCCCCTCTCCCCCCTCCACGTAAGTTTTCTAATGGTCTGTCCCTTAGTTACTTTGATTTCATGTACTTGCTATGAGCATAGCGCGCCTTCCCTAGCTCTTTCTTAGAGAAAAGCCCTGGAGTCGAACTTGCAGAGCCGTTTGTTATCCAGTTACCAGATATTTTTCAGGGTAAGCTGATGTAACTTAGAACAACAGAAGATTGTATCCTCTTCTGCTTAGAAAAACGATTTAAAGGGTGCTCTGACGTCTACAAATCTATTTTTCATCGACTGAAGTTACTTTTAAGCAGAATAAACAAATCGGTCAAGAAGGGAGGGAAGATAGATGAATTATGTGTTAAAACAGGGACACACTTGCACCAGTTTGCGCCCAGGCTGGGCGGCTGCCATTGGTTTCTCAAAACAAGTATAAAGGACGCTAATAACGATTCAGTAAAATAATTTCCAAAAACTTTAGACATAAGATATCTCAATTAACACTATGTTATTATTATATCAATTTAAAAGGCCCAGATATCTCAACATGCTGACAAGGGATTTCGCTTCTCTTATTTCTTGGTAATCAACTGAAGCAGAGATTCAAATTAAAGGTAGTGTTTGAAGGGACAATCCGTAGTCAGAGCATAGTAATGAACACAACTTTTCCGTATTTTCTGGGACATTTTTTTGCCAACTGACATTGGGTTTGCGGGTTATACTCGCAATAGGGTTGACATGATCAGAATACAGTCAAACGAACATTACTCTGTAAGCAGCTTCTCTGACTCTCGATCCGCTGGGGTACGCACCTGTAGACAAGGGTAAAGGAAGTTCTGGGAACGATTTAATTATCACTTAGTCTCGTTATAATTCGGATCTCGTTTACATGCTGACTAATAGCCATTGGAAAATAGTTTAAGGGTGCATGAACCGGCGTTGAAGAATGATGTAGAATGCTATTTAGAGAAAAGAACAACGGAGTAAACCATGTTGCTAAGAGAGTCTATATACTGATAGAGTGAAACTAAATATCTTAATTACCTGCAGCCATTTTGTCGATAGCTGACGATGCTATGGCAGCTGCTTGCGCTAAAATAAAATACAATAATTTTGTTAGATCATGGGTTTAAATTCTAATCAGTTTTGTGTAGACTGTACCAGGAAAACAAAGTGGTTATAAGGAGGAAGAAACCAGCAAATTTGCAACAACGGACACCGGACATGGGCAAATACCTTTTCGCCGCTCAAACTTATTTTCACGTCTTTGTCGTTGCTCGAACTCCTGTACTTCCTTGAGCAGATCGGATTTTTCTGTCTGGGTCAAAATCTCCTTCATGATCCTAAGAGAGTCGATTCCGAGAAGGCCGTTGCTTTCTAGCTCCTTTAATAATGATCGAACATCATGGATGCTGGCTTGCCTTTCTTCCGTTATCTTCCCGCAACAAATTGAGACGAGTCGTTCCAGATCGTTTAGCTCGTCAAGTTCTCGTATAATCTGCTCGAGCAAGTTGTTGTATTCCGTCTTTTTGTATTCAAACTTTTCAACCTCTTCTAAAAAAGCCCATTCCTTGACGCCTTTTAACATGGCCTTCAATATCGATAGACGATCGGAACTCAGAAATCCTTTCTCTTCTAACTCTTCAAACAACGAAAACGTAGGGATATTTTCTTCGCCACGGCGAGCCGCAAGTTTTCCTCTGCATATCACAAGTAATTGCTTGCCAACATTTATGTTGTCGAGTCTTTGGCTTATTTCGAACAGTAAATTGTTATATTCAAACTCAGACATTTCAAAACAACGACTACACCTTTTCCATCAAGTATTCCCGTTGTCCTCACATCCTTATCACAGTTATCGATCCGCGAGGTATTCTTAAAACTGACATGGTGGACATTTTTGACGCGGATGCGATGATTTGTCACGCGAATTAATTATTAGTCACGGGAACATGCAGGGGCGGATCCAGAAAATTCAGAAAGGAGTGGCAGGGACAGTCATATTTAACAGCTCTAGCTGTTCCAGATACTTTTTAGTTTTTCTAGACGAAATTTTATAAAAATAATACAAAATTTCAAGGGAAAAGGGGTAAACGGGCCCCCCTTGGCCTAGCCCTAAATCTGCCCATGACATGCATTTGCATGTAATTGCGGACCTTTAAAATTCCTAATTTCTAACCGAGGGAGACTAGGTAAAACCAGATTTATTATGGGATTGTCAATATTAAGCCCCCATAGACACAAAGAGCGCACCAGGCTCTGCAAAATAATCAAGTTCGTTGTTTACCGGGCGAGCCGAGGTACCTTAACCTCTCTGAATATAGCTGTATCTGGCAGTGCAATATTGTCCCTATAACCACCGAACTTGAGGATTTATGGGCGATGTTCTCCTTCTTACAGTGTCTTGCGTCAAAATCTCATAATACATGGACTCATATTCAGTCGCCAACGGGTTGAAATTAGGCACGCCAACCAGAAGCTCTATAACATCTACTTCTCTAAAAAATGGCCTGTTTTTCATTCAGTCTGCGTGGTAGACGTTTTGCAGGGAATGAAAAACTGGAATCCTCGCGAGTTCCTTCTTCGCGTTCTCGGGTGACCATCAGGGACCGCGGAGGGGGAGGGGCTGGTAGGGCCGCGGCCCCACCACTTTTTGGCGCCCCGCCCCCACTTTTGGAAAATCAAATACTATGATTTTATTCCTTTTTTCGATTTTCAATATGAAAAAATTATTTTCAATTGTCAGCCCTCCCACTTTTCACCTTGTTCCGCGGTCCCTGACCATTCGCCCTTTCAAACGCCTGCCACGCAGGCTACTTTTGGCGTTGAATTTTCGGATGCCTAGACTTTCAGCTAGGAAATCCCGCTAACAGATGAAAAATTTTTAGGGGATAAAAAAATGTCTATATCTACCGTTTAAATCGGCTACTACGTTTAATAATGCCATGTTTAAGAAGTTTTGAACTATATTCTCGTTGGGTGCCCCTGAATTTACAAGGATGTTGTTTGTAACTCGGAGCTTTTAGTTCCCGTCCTGTTCCCGTATAACAACCAAAGCCGAGTTTTAGACGACGGTTTCTTATCTGATCAATGGCCTCTCTCTTCCCTTCCAAGCTCCTGGCTTTAAAAGAATTTTCAATAGCCCCCTGCTTTTATGAACTAACAGAATGGACAGAGATAGACAAAATGGTGGTCCTCAGTCCTCCGTACCAGTCCTCATAAAACTACCAAGGTGGCTCCTACGTGCCGCCAACCATTATGAACGCTCTCCAAGATAAAAAATTGAATCCTTTACTTGCAAAATGAACTGGGGTGACACACTCATTACACATGTGCCTCCTGGTAATAGGCGCTTCTTCGTTCGTTCGTAAAATATATGCTGGTCATGTCTCAGGCACCCCGGACGTACTGTATGTCAATAAGGGTGTATTATAGATCAGCAAAGGCAGGGTCGGACAAACCGATCGGAGCTGGAGTCGACGATATTCGACTTTGAGAGTTTAATAAACAGCGAAAAATGCCGTTGAAAACTAACCAGGGCAAAGAAATAGACAGTTTAAATATATTCATTTGGAACTCTTGCCCCGGTACCGGATAAATCTTTATGTAGGGAAATATTAGGCAAACCTATCCACTGAATCAGCTGGATAGAGATACAGACTAGGCCCTGGGCTACCTGTGATCAAGGGAGTATATCCAATAATGCAATGCGGGTATTTTTACAACATGGCGGCGTGATGTACAAATACGTGTTACACGAAACAGCGCAGTGGCAGATGCTGCGGGTTTATTTGCCTCACCTGAAATATTCTCAGTGGAGAAGCAGGTCATTATGCCAAGTTCATCATTACAGCTCGTTTGTCATGAGGTTATGTTCATTGACTGATGAACATAAACTAAGCTCAACAGTTCTGAATTCAAGCTTGTGTGGAGGATACAAGCTTAAAAATACCGTTACCTCCCTTATTACTTTCATCCAGGCACGAACTTTTTACGCCTCTAGGCAGTTAAATGGTCATTTGTTGGAGATGTTGGAAGATCTGCAGAAGAAAAAGAGAGTGAAGTCCAAGCAAGATCAGCTCGTGAGTTCTTTCAACATTGTGCGACAAATACAGATGGAAACAGACCTCGATGAGTTGCTTGAGATATACAACGCCTTGAAGAACGAGACAAACGTCGATCATGAGAACTTAGCTGTTCTATCGGCTCAAGTGGCACTGTTCAATCGGTTCGCGTTTTTAGCGGCACGCAAGGACGGACACAGGCTCACCTTTGATGACCGTGTGGTGGCTGCCACAGGACACTTAGCCAATATTATCAGATGGAAGAGTAAACTGTGTGAGCCCACCCATTTGGCAACTACTGTCCATGGTATTGCAACTCTTGGACTCAATGATATTTCATATTTTATTCACTTTGAAAGAGAAATCAAGAGTCGTGATCCCACTTTGTTCACAAATGCTGACCTTGCAATGATTCTCTGGGCTTATGGTAAAGCACAGTTCCGTGCAAAGCACCTATACAAAATTATTAGGAATGAAATAATGGCGAGGGATTTGTCTACTTTTAAGGTCAAGGAAATCTGCCAATTTTTGTGGTCTTATGCACGGACACTGGAAAAAGGTGCCAAGCTTTTTGCAGTCTTGAGGGAAGAAATATTGAGACGTGATTTGACGGAATTTGAGGAAAGGTCACTAAGTATTATCCTCTGGTCATTTTCAGAAGTTGGATTGAATGTGAAACCTCTTTTCAGGTGTATTAAGCAGGAAATTTTGCAGCGAGGGCTGGCACGCTTCACTAATCAACAACTTGCACAAATTGCCAGTTCATATGCTCAGCAAAATATACGTTCTCCTGATCTGTTCCAAGAAATTTCTGCTGAGATCATTGAGCGTGGTGATCTGGACTTTGCACCGGTAGGGGTAGTCATGATTGCAAATAGTTTTGCCAAGACTAAAAATTACATCCGGGATCTCTTCAAACTCATTGAAAATCATCTTATGACACAGGATTTGTCAGTGTATGAACCTTTGCAACTTGTAAGATTCCTCTGGGCATTTACCGATGCTTCTCTTATGACTGAGCCACTGTTTCTCAAGTTAACAAAGGAAATTCTTCTGACTGATTTTTCAAGCTTGAATGACTTGGCTTTGGAGGAGCTGGTGAAGTCACTGGAAGGCAGTCATCTCAGAGCACCTGAACTTGTGGCCGCAACAGAAGCAGAACTTGTTAGGAGATCGGAGGCACCCGTATAATAGCTGGTAACCTGTTAGCCATGATGTATGTTAAACTGGCAGGTTTCTGCAACACCATGTAATAAACACTTAATAACTGGTCCCAAGGGAAACGGTTAATTTTGTTTCCTGAGAATCTCAATAAATCTCAAACATTGAGATAGGAGGAAAACAAAATTATGGTTTAATGGTTTCCTAAGGGACCTGTCTTTCAGTGATTTGTTAGTTAGATTAAAAAGAAGCGACTTTTTAAAACATTTAGCTTTAAAAAATTGCAAAAAAACTTTTCTTAAAAACATTTAAGAAATTTTAAAAAAATTTAAAAATACACATTTCGACGTTACCAGACGCCCTTATCAAGTGAAAAGAAAAACGATATAAATTAATGTTCTATAAATACAAGAGAAACAATAGTTCATTAAAAGGAAAGTAACATATAAAAACTTGATAATGAGGCCCAGTAATGTCGAAACATCGTGTATTTTTTAACTTTTTTAAAATTTCTTAAATGTTTTTAAGAAAAGTTTTTTGCAATTTTTTATAGCTAAATTGTTATATAGAAAAGAAGCTGGAAATTCATTTAACCTCACTGTAATGGTGGTCGTTGGTCAACATTCACGGGTAACAGTGCACTGTTACTCTCTGACATCATAATGTCTGGCACATTTGATTGTAAATTATGTTTATGTTAATTTGTGCAATATAATGATAGGTATTATCATAGATTTTACAATGTTGCCCACCCAGAGATTATGACGGAAAATCATTTCATTGTAAGATGTCATGTGGCCTTGAAGTAAATAATGAGAGCGCATGCTGTTGGGAGGAAATTTCCAGCCATATAATAATATTTGTTGTTTTAGCTAGTCTAAAGGTCAATCACCCTTACCTAAAATGCCCAAAATATCTTCAAGTACATCATGTGTGATGCCTAGATATTTAAAACTAATGCAGTTGCAAAAAGAAAGCCTGAAAAGTATCAGGCTCTCTGCGATTTGAACCGTGGCCTGTGTGAAATCAGTGCAGTGTTCTAACTAGTTGAGCTGGCAAGTCGACTGGGAGCTGGTTTAAATTGATTCCTAATTGACATTACAGTCAACTGTCTCTTAGTGATGGACACCTCCAACTGACATTTTAAGTTGGTCTCTGCCAATCCGCAGTTCTTTAATTACCGTGGCTCTTTGAAATGAACATTTGGTGCCAGTGTTTCTCACCCAGAGAGTTGAGAGTTGATTGTGTGATGTACAAGTTTTTCATCAAAGTTGCCACTTTATGTTTCACAACACAGTTAAAGTAGAAAAAATAATGATTTTCCTTAAAGGGGCTATGACTATGTCACACTATTTGCTATCTTTTTTTAAAGAGCTAAAACATATCTTCACATCAGGTGTTGAATTCTAAAACAATAATATTGGTCCAGACTATATTGATACATTGAAACTGTTTCCTATCATCTGTTGCAATGGATGAAAAGGATGGACATGGATTGAAATTTTTCAAGTTTAATGCTATGCAACAATCAGCAACATTTTTTATTAAAAAAGAGCAGGAGGGAGTAAACACTTAAATGATTATACATTATTTACTTCCATCAGGAGAAATTAAATGTTGATCATTTTTAGGGGTTAAAGGGTTAACAAGGCCACCAATGGGCCGTGAAAGTGAGCAGGGAAGCATCATACTAAACCTATCTAAGATAGAGAGATTTTTGTATGACTTTGAAAAATGGTTTGGTAAGTGTTTGTTATTTGTTGTATCAGCCAATTGATGAAAAGATCAAAACATGGACCCTTCATTTTCCTGCCAAAGAAAACCCTAAAATGGAGAAAGCATTTTTCGATTGGCCAATCATGTTGCAGTATGATGTCAAAGCAAGTATCTATTGATTTCTAGAAAGTTCTCGGGCATGAAGTTTTTTCACTTGAGCGTTCGCTTTACCAACCAAAGGCCATGTGTGTTTGTATCGGTTCAATAAACCAATCAAATTGCTCTATTTGTTGTTGTTTCTGTTTTTTTCATGCGTTTTTATTTCAAAGCCATACAAAAATTGCTCTTTATTCATGTAATGTTATTACCAGTTTAATGTAGTTCCAACTATCAATCTTGCAGATAATGCACTTATCACTGTAACACTGAACTGGGTACTTTTAAACAACTTCAATGAAGAAGCAATATTTGTGTTGTCATTGTCAGATTGATTGCATCTAATTCATCAACTAGCACTACTAGGCATTTTATTGGTGGTAGTAGTAAGGTAAAATAATTTGTGAAAAACATCATCACTGGACATCGTTATGATTGTTGTTAGTCATGATTATGGTCGGTCGTATTGACAAGGTTGCAGAATATGCAATGGACTGGACTTACATTCATGATGCCAAAAATTAGTACCATAGTTTTAAAAACAAGTTATTGGTATATGGTGGGGTTTAAATGCGATGGTGTTTCAACATGCTGAGAAGATGTCATTTAAATTCAGGATTTAAAGAATATTTTATATTATTATTACTGTTATTATTTATTGCACCTCCACTTTTTTACCTTTTTCTATTTCTGTATTAATTTTTGTATTTTTTACTGTAGCGTAATTAGCCCACTATTGTTGTTAATTGTATATTGTACTGTTTGTGGATTACTGTACTAACAACTGACATTAACCCAGGCCACGCTTGTTCAAGCACTGGATAAATATATCATATCCACTGGATAAAACACTATCCAGCGGGTACGGTTCAAGGAATGCAATATCCACTGGATGGAGATTTATCAAAATAATGGAAAATGTTATCCACCTTTTAAACAACAGGGGCCGGTTGAATAACTCATCACTTGCACAAGTGACAGACAAAGAGAGCACACAACAAACCATTTCACAACAACTTTAATTTAGAAAACTCTTTTAAATTTCAAGTTCCTTACAACACAAAATTAATACACCATTTCCATACAACCCCCACCTTCCTGTTCAATTGATTATGTAATAATGACCCACATGTCCTTGGGTTGCCTGTGCAGCCCTGACATTAATACGCATACTCACTAGTTGGGTTCAAGTTCTTTGAACCCAACTAGTGAGTATGCGTATCATTTTTAAGCAAACGATACCTTTGAAGTTAAATGTTTCATACAGAAACGGGGTACTAGTCATTACAGTAGAGAACAAGTGTTGATCCAAATGCCGGACTCAACAAACATTAAATTTCTTACCAGGTATTGTACTCTACATTATTTTTTTTGCATCAAGACTTTTCTATCTGTCTGTGAGTTAAGTTTGGAACAAAAGTGATCATTTTTGTCCTCATGCACAGCATGATAATCTCAGTCAGTTGATCCCTTGCTAAGTTTTGAGACACTTGTGGATAGAAGAGGTAGTCTTGGGAGTGCAACTTCTTACTCACACCACTATGGAGTTATGTAACTCAGACCAAACTTTAGATTCAGTGGCTACTACAATCTAAATCTACTTTCCAATTTTGCTAGTTGAAAGCTATCCAATAAATTTAAATTTGTAACCTAACAACCTCTTTCTTCCCAAAATAAATAATTTTCACTTGATAGTTTAGTGAGCTTCACTAAACTTTTTATTTATTCCATCTTCGTTTCGGCAAAGTTTAACTCTGTTCAGATTTGCTTCTGTGCACCAGTCCATAGAAGAAAGAATGTTTGTTTCTCAGCAATGCTTGTGGGGTGTCAAACTCGATCACAGTCCCTCGATCCATGACAAGAACACGGTCACTATCCATAATGGTATTGAGCCTAAAACAAGGGAGATTGCATTGATTATTTGACAGGAGCTTACACAAAGGCTTTTTTGAGCAATGAATATCAACCGCCGGAAGTGAGGGAATTTGTATTACTAAGTGTCTTTCCTCTTATAGAGACGATGTGCCCAAAAATCTGGGCAAAACTACAACCCAACAATGCAAAAAGGTCTACTTCCGGTGGTTTTCCGTCAACAGCACCTCAAAAACGTCTCTTTGCTTGAGCTCCCTAATATTATCCACTCGCCAACAAGCTAAGTAACTGAGAGAAGCGTTGATCAGAAGTAACAAAGGAACTCTTCTGAATTGTATTAGTCTTCATAAGCCACTTTCTAATATTATATTATTAACGGGTTAGCTGTCCAAGGCTTTAGGTGTGATCTTAGTAGACATAAAAAGCTCGGAACGTAGCCAGTATTCGAGAAGGCCAAATTGATGGTACGTCCTTACTTTCAACGTCTAGCAACCAGAAACCTTGACCAAGAACTGACTATCACCTGCAATCGCGACAAAAAGGGACTCAAACGCATCGCTTGGTTTTCGATATGATGTGCACGCGTGCCGCCTACTCACTGCAGATGGTCAGAATTTGGAGACTTAAAATCACTTCGAAAAGCGGAAAACGTAAGTTTTTATCACGTGACTAACTTTTCCCTTTCGTCTACTGTTGGTTACATCTACAGAAAAATTAGTAGACTACTTTCGTGTCAGGTTCACCCATAAGGGTTATCTTGCAAAGACTGTTTTTTATCAGCTCATATCCTAATTTTAAAAATTGTCAACTGACGTTTGCCGTCAGCCGCAAAACGAACTCTAATTCTCTCTATTAATTAAGAAAAAGAAAGAAAGGCAAAAGACTTCGCTAATGGATAGTGTCCTGTCTCTAAGGTCAAATTTTTAGTGTACTCTAGAACAAGCCGCCAAATCAACTGATAGATTTCAACTCTGTGTCAAACTTGAGTTAGCCGACTCGATAATCAATATTACATCATTTCTCGCTAGTATCAACCTATCTAACCTGTGAGCAATGGTTAAAACAGTGCTCTCCTTAAATTCACTTTTGATTGTCTGCTGTATCAGTTTGTCTGTTTCCAGGTCAACGCTTGCTGTTGCTTCATCAATACACAGCACCTGAGAACGATAAGAGAGTTTCCTAAGTGGTTGTAGCCCGCGTAGCAGGCGCCGGCTTTTAAGGGTGAAGTAGGCCTCCTCTCCCTCCGCGTTTTCTGCTTGCGCGGCCTTAAAAAAAAAACTAACCGGCGCCTGCTTACACAGGTCTAAAAAGGTCTCAAAAAAGGGAGAAGTTAACACCCAAAATTTAAGAGCGCAGAATGCTACAAACTAGGACAAAACTTGTAGAGACATTACTCGTACTTTTTCCTTTCACCATGAACAGATGCAAACCGTCGCTAAATAAATGATTATCCCCCCATTATTCCAGTGTTGTTTAGTGTAACCCTAGAAATATTCACGTTGGTGTTTCGATCAAAACAACATTGAATAGGGAAGGGGGTGTCCTTGTCCTGATTAGGCTAAGAAAAACATGGGAGAATGGCGCGAAATTAGAAAGTAAATGGAACTGTCTTAGACTTTCGTCCAAGGTTGTAACTAAATACTGCCAGCTCTACTGAGAGACAATCATTCTTGCTTTTCCACTGCTGCTGAAAATGTAGAAGGCAATAGGATATTGCATTCCATATTTTGAACTCACTAACAAAATCTAAAATTCCAAAGGTTTTTCCAAGAAATATAAAAAATAATTTAGAGAAGGTTTGATTGGCACCTAAACTTACAGGTACAGACAAATTAAACTTTATACTGACGGACCTGTAGAACCATAACCGGGGCGCTCCGTTCGGGGGCTTTATCTCGCGCTTCTCCCGTTTTAGCCCACAAAAACGCGCGTTTTTTCCCCCCTCCCCACTCCCTTTCGAACGCCTGGCAAAAAGGCAGGCTATGTTGGTAACCTGTAATTAAGAATGCGGTTGTCATAAATTGAGTTTTCAAGTATCGTCAGAATTTTTTCCCCAAAGTAATTAATTACCTTCGATCGCGTCAAAAGAGCTCTGGCTAAACAGATGAGCTGCCGCTGACCAACTGAAAAATTACGGCCACGTTCACCGACATCAGCGTCCAGGCCCCCTGGCGAGATATAGAGCAGTGAAGAACTGAAATTCAGCTGATCACTCAGTTTTCGTATAACGCTTTAGAGCCGATTCGAAAGACCACGCTCTTAGTCTTGTACATATAAGTTTTCAAACACTCTTTTTTCTTGGAATTATGGACGATTAACGAGCAGCTTACGAAATAATTGTCTAAAAACATATAACGAAATAGTAGTCTCAAAAAAAATATAAAGAAACAGTACTCGCAAAACATATAACGCTCTCTTTTGTCATTATTAGCTGATGAATGATTCCCTCAGAAATTACTTAATCTGCCAGGCTCCTACACAGAAGACTGCGTGATTACAAACAAGTCAACAAAAACCCTATGTTGTTAACATACCGAGTTGTCTTACAGCGTGTTCCAGGTGACAACGATCTAAAACTGTCCATAACTGCGAGTCAGAATGCTGTGAAAAGCAAAGCAAAAGAAGGGACTAAACACAAACCTAATTGAGTGCCATAGTATTACAGTTCATTTCCTTTTCTCTCCCTACTTCTTTTAAAGCACTTCAACAGTTCCCAAACTCTCGGTGATTTCTGCGCGGGTGGACAGACTGAGAGCGCAAATACAAGGAAACCTTCATGCGTTAATCTTTGATTCCAAATCAATTAGAACGTTTAAGAGCCAATGTCTGTAATTTTCGAGAATCGGTTGACAGTCGTGAATTTTTGAATTTCTTCATATTTTGCCCAAATGATCTCTATAGTACACTAATCTCAAAAATCACGTTAAAACTTGTAACTGCTTTTTATTTTTTCAGGAATCAGGCAAAGTTTGATAAACTCTAAATCGGCGCTCTTTCGAGTATGAAATTAGCGAAAATTGAGAATTTTCTTCGCGCTCGTACATAAAAACGGAATGATATCTCTAAATGAAATCAAGTCACAAAGCAAACACAGACTTGTGCTTTATAATTCAGCAATTATCTTTAGATAAGCTGCTTAAATGTGGCTGTGTCGGCCGCAAGAAGAAACACGATTTCGGCTCTTTTCAAAAATGACAAATTTGACCTAACTTCACTATTGAAAAAAACAATTGATACATGGAATTTCAACATGAAACAAACACTATTTTAAAGCACATCCTTTGCAGTTTCTTGTGTTAAAAAATTTTTGGCGGCATTTCAAAAGTGCGTCGCTGAGACACCGAAACGGGCAGGGTAGTTGCGCACGTTGGAACGCTCAAACAAGCTAGCCGCGACTGTAGGCACACAAAAGTTTTTGCAAACTTAGCTTCTTTTACAAGGGGCACATTACGGGAAGCTCTTAAAATCTTTTGAAAAACGCTTTTCAATTTGATGGTTACAAAATAAAACTAAGTAGATTAACACTGCATTTGATTGCACGCAAGTAGCTGAAAAAGACGACGCTCAGATTAAGTCCTCATTGAGTGTAAATATTGACCTTGAGTTTCTGCACCTAAAATAAAGCCGCTAGAAACGGGGTGCTAGCTCTAAATGGGATTCGAGATCTCTAAGAATTTACTTACCACAGTCGTTTCAACTGCAAGTGGCCGCAGTTTACTGAAATCTTCCGTCGTTTAGCCTCGGACTTAATGCTGTGTTGCGTGATGAAAGCCGGTGTGTGATCTGAGTCTGGTCACGCAGCCGTACAGAAAAGGATTAATCGTCGCACGAGTGTACAAGAAAAAAATAAAATGACAATTAACACTGTTTTTTTTTAGTTTTATATTTTATATTCTCCAAAACATGTGGAACTAAACTTGATTTTAGGATGTACCAGCCGAAACTCAAATAGAGAAAGAAAACAAATAGAGTTACTAAGCCGAGTCTGCAAAACTTTTCACACTAGTTTTCTTTTATTTGCACTTAACCTTTTGAGCCTTTGCTTGTGATAAACTAATCTTAACCCCGCTTGGCGTACAGACCTCTCTATCGATCACCTCTGTATGAATTGAGTGGTTTAGGTACACACGTACGCCATATACCACATGAAGGTAGAGCAGGGAAATGGAAACGAGTAAAACTGTTTAAAGAAAATTGGCCAATGCTCCGCAAAAGAACGTTCCTGAAAAACCACAAATCGACAATGGACAATGGACACATTTGATAAGCGAAATACAAGTATTTAACTTGTCTAAATTACTGAAAGGTATTGCTTTGCTCCTCTGCAGCAAGGGCATCTTCTGGCGAGACCTCAACCTGTTGTTGACGAATTGTACTTTATCTGATCCCACGCCCCCGAACAGAGGCCTTTAAAGGCCAGTGTACACAGTTTGGCCTTGGGCCAGAATGCACGTACTGCTAGCTCCTACCTAAAAAAGGGAACAGTCACCTGGCTCTATCCGCCACCACCCCCCGGCACTTTTTCGCACGCTAGAAAATAAATCAATTCACTGACAAGTTTTTTTTCATAACGCCAAAATCCGTCGCGTAAATGAAAAAATGCTTTAAAATGCCTCAGCCATTTTACTTACTATCTTTTAACCAAATACGTTGCGGAGAAAAGAGAGAAAAGGCTCAAAATAGCCTTTCATTTCTATTTAAATTTCAGATGGGGAATGCCCTTTTCCTAGGTCTGCACCAGCAGTGACTTGCGTGCTAAAACCCCTTCGTAGTGGTATCTCTCAGGCAAAAACGACCGCCTAGCGGCGAGGAGCAAGGAGAGAAGTTAGTGGCCCTTTCCGAAAAGAAAAAAAAGTGTAAAGGCAGCAACTTCGTCGCTCAGAAAACGTCTGCATATATAATTTCTTTCAGGCCGCACAGAGTCATCAATTAATGTGCCTTTACGGACCCCTTTTAAATGAGCAGCCAGTAGGCTGTTCTGGAACGCTACAACGTGATTTGTGCTCCGCCACCCGGAACCAAGCATTTAGCGGTGGTGAGGAAAAACTTTTATTTTCATGCGCCAATTTTGTGGATCAAACAAAGTCTGCTAGCTCTAAATGTAGTGATCAAGACATGAATTTTTGTATGTGTAGGGTTGATCCTAATGGAGAACCCAATGCCAACCAACCCACCCATCTCTTCCTCCTGCCCTAAACTTAAACAAGCTAAGTAGACTTTTCATAACGTTAGTATAGTCACCTGAGACCTCTCGCGTGCTCGTCTATTTTCGAAACGAAAAAAGAGTGTAAAAGCTGCACCTTCGTCGCTCAGCCGAAACGTCTGCGTATATTATTTTCTTCAGGCCATACAGAGTCATCAATCGATGTGCCTTTATGGACCCCTCTATGAGCAGCCAGTAGGCTGATCTAGAACGGTACCACGTGATTTGTTGCACCGCCACCCGGAACCAAACATTTAGCGGTGATGTGGAAAAACTCTTATTTCAGTCATGCGCCAATTTTTGTGGATCAAACAAAGATCACCTAACGTAAATGCAGAAAACCTTACTTGTATCATTAGCATGGTAGGGTCGATGTTTGGTTATTGCCCTACATACTCACGTGACTAACAAGTCAGGAGCATACCAAGTGACTCACGACATCTTTTCTATGATCGCAATAAATTCAGCATTACTGGGGCCACAGGCGCCACAAACCAAGTTTGAATATGTGCGAGATGCTATACGAACATACAACAAAGACTTGCACCGTAAAACACTTATACCAGGAATTTCTTTTCCGGCGCGTTACGCGTCACGCACTTCCGGAATGTCATCTTCCCTCGTGTTGACAGATTGAAAACATATACAAACTTAACTTTGATTCTGCCGTGATGCAGAATTTAGTCAGCGGTACTGTGAACCCGTCTAGCATTTAAGTTCAGGTAAGTAAATAACTTTTCTGATTTCAAGGTTTCAATACGATTAAAACTATAGCAAGCGAGTATTTCGACAATATTCCCCCCTACTAACTGTGATTTGAACTGCGTATTCGTGTCTCTTCATTATGGTTTATCGCAAAAATCAGCTGAAAGGAATCATGTTAAACCGAGCAGAAACGCCGAAATATAATCTGAAACCGTTACAACTCTGACTAGGGTTTAAATGTCGAAGTAACTTATGTTTGCGAAGGATTAATATTCCAAGCGTCGAAACTTGCTTGTTGCACGTGCTTTCCTGGTGTCAAAATACCGTTCAGGTTTTGGTCTCTCGAAGGTGCGCATTTGAAATGCCGCCAGAAATATTTTAACACAAACAACAGCAAAGGATATGCTTCAATACAGTTCTTGTTTCATATTGAAATTCTATGTACCAACTGGGTTTTTACGATGGTGAAGTTAGGTCAAATTTGTCATTTTTGAAAAGTGCTGAAACCGTGTTTCTTCTTGCGGCCGGTACAGTCACATTTAAACGGTTTATTTAAAGTTAATTGCTGAATTATAAAGTAAAAATGTGTGTCTGTTTTGTGACTTGATTTCATCTAGAGATATCATTCCGTTTTTATGTACGAGCGCGAAGAAAATGCTCAATTTTCGCTAATTTCATACTCGAAAGAGCGCCGATTTAGAGTTTATCAAACTTTGCCTGATTCCTGAAAAAATAAAAAGCAGTTACAAGTTTTAACGTGATTTTTGAGATTAGTGTACTATAGAGATTTTTTGGGCGAAATATGAAGAAATTCAAAAATTCACGACTGTCAACCGATTCTCGAAAATTACAGACATTGGCTCTTAAATATTCACGATTCTTTTGACAGGAAGTTCCCAGGCAAATTTTGCATGCACAAATCCATATCTTATGCTATGGTGTTATAGTGTTTTCTTTATCCAATGAAAGTTTACCTTCCTCCACGGGTCAAGATTATTTCGCACTCCACCGCTAAACAAAAAAGCATCCTGAGGAATAATAGCCAGCCGCGATCTACGAAAAAACAGACGACACAGAACTTATGTATGCCTGTCAAGATCAGAGAAATTAACTAGAAAACATTTAGATAATGAAAAACGTCATCATCATCGACCTGGTACAATAAAATAAACGGCATTCTGCGGAGCAACGCTACCAGGACCGTAGCGTGCGCAGCTGTTGCGTGGTTTCGTTTGCCAAGAGAAATTCGCGGTGAAGCCGGGAGAGGAATTACCGTAAATTTATCTTCATAGCCATCCAAGAAAACGGCCAACTACTATAAGGCCATCATAAAAGTGCTGAAATCTTTTCTGTGCAAGGACACCAGAATTGAAACCAAATATACATACAGGGTTCGTTGGTGTCGGGTACCACACGATTGCAGAATACAGGATTAAGTTTCATACGGGATAAAGGGCAACGCCTTGTCGACGCAAAAACTAAGAAGACGATATTTAACCTTGCATTACAGTCGGAGGCAGTTACAGTGAAGAAACAGGCAGCACATCAAACTAGCCTATGTAATAATATGATATTTAAGACTAGGCAGGCACAGAAATACTAACCTCAGAATGTTCAGTGGTACAGAAGCCAAACTGATACCGTCTAGAAGTACAGCTCCTTCGAATCTGTTGACCATGCGAAACAGTACTTGGAAGAGACTAGACTTGCCAGATCCCGTTCGGCCAACAATGCCAAGCTACAAAAAGGAAAAACCTCCATTGATATGAGTCCTTTATTCTGATATTGAATTTG
>CALNXI010002579.1:20508-39379 GCA_942486025.1 Porites evermanni | reverse complement strand
TAGTTAGAAGGGGGAGGGAAGAGAGGGGGGGGGAGAGGGGAGAGTAGAGTGGAGGGGGGGTGTGTAAGAAAAGGTGGGGGGGGGGGTCTAGTAGAGGATTAATGATATCTATAAAAATATTTAAGCTTATTTGAAAGTATTTTTCATATGGTTTTGAAAAGCTATGGCAAGACATTGGTCACGAGTTGACGTGAGTAGATTAATGTTTGTTTCCATAAAAAGTACATGTATATAGTTGAAAATAATACCAGGGACATGTACATTAGTGCACATCATTGACCAGGGAAAGCTGGGTCCTCAGCAACCAATGAAACAAATCTTACACAAGGCTACTCGTTTTGTTGGAGTGGAGAACCACAAGTAAGGGGCTTGGGAAATAAATAAGAAGATGGTTTTTCTATTCTTGCTTTCATGGACTTTAACTGAGGATTCAATGGATTAAAAAATCAGTAATTTAAAAACTTAAGACCAAGTTTTGTCTAATATCAAGTGTATCACTCAACATGGCTTCACTAATGTGACCTAGGCAAAAGATTTAAACTCTAAAAATGACTGTAATTGCAGTGGCCTGTGCAGTACTTCAATTAGCTGATGTAACAATCCTGAAACCTAAAGTCTGCACAAAGGCCATAGATGCAGGTTTATTGATGCTTGTATAATAAAAACTATTTTAGAACCAGTATATAGCTCTGTCACTGGACAATAATGACTTTCCGTTAAACAAATTTTATTAATTACAGATTGTAATTTCCAATCATTGTAAATTTATACCATTTATCCACTAATTAAATAGACTGTTGATTCTTGATGCATGTACATGTGATGAATCTCTCAATTGGTATTTAAAACAATACCAATCAATCACTTGGCTTGCACTTATGTTAGCTTCAAGTAAGGGTTTTATTATATTTTGTCTTTGAATCCTATTCAAAACAATATAAAAAAAACCAGTCAAATACGTGGCTTGCAATTGTTCCAATAGTTTATAGTAATTAAGTAAATTAAATTACACTTAGACTTGGTTATATTATTATTGATATTTGTGCCAGAGAATAAAACTTGACTGGCTTTTGTTATGCTATTTAAGTGTCTTTGTGATAATAAAAAAATGATTGTATTTAATAATTAATCTAATAATAATAATAATAAGAAGAAGAAGAAGAAGAAGAAGAAGAAGAAGAAGAAGAAGAAGAACTGTATTTATCTTTGGAATTGTACCTTGTTCTTCTACATCTTGAACTTTCATCAGTTGATAATGATCTTTTGTGGCATTTAATTAGCCCCTGCCCTCTGCATCCCATTGCAATTTCTTTTGTGTGCTATTCCGTTATATCTTCATCATACATCATGGATTTCATGAAATTACTTTTTTAAAAGTACTGAAAACCTAGTAAAGAAATATTATTTTCACCTGATAGATAAGAGGAAGGGGCACAAACAAATTGTTTGCCTGGGTGTTTGTCAGCTATGAAAGATGCTGCACTGATTCTTTGTCCAGCGCAGATTGAAGTGTGTTCTCCTTATTTTTATCCTCCTTTCTTTCCATTGCAGAAGGAAAATAGTTACTTAGTCTTGAATATCATTATAATATCTGTTCTCCCCTGACCCACTGCCTAAGGAAGACCTGTTACGTGGGTTTTAGAGACAGCTCTGTTCTAATAGACTGTTGAGGTTGATAACAGAAATTCAATACACTGTAGGCACTTCCAGAGAGTGCAAAATGTTATTTGAAAAAAAGCTTAGTTTAAAAGTGTGATGTACTGTGTGGACTTTGGCATGGCTCATTCAAGTGCAAAAGAAATGACCAAATAACTAATTCCTATTGAAGTCATGTATTTGTTGGCATCTTGGTCAAAACCTGCTACCACCCCTCCTCCCCCACCCCCTCCCCACTTCCTCCTGGCCTCTTGAGTAATTTTAATTAAGTTAATGCCTAATTGTTCTCCTTGGCATAAGAGACTGAAATGTACTTGTTTTCAATTTTGTTCACTTTAAGTATGTTTTTCACTGCTTTTCGTTGTTTAGTTTTAGCTTCCTTTTACAGCAGTAAAAACCCAGACTGAATACAGTGCGCATTATTTCTAAACCAGACAACACATAGCCTGCATGTCAGGCATTTGAAAGGGAGATAGAAATTAGAGAGCAGAAACTAGAGAGTAGAAACAAGACACAGTTATTTGTTGTGTTCCTTTTACTGTTCATTGAGACAAAGCTCATGTGCTGAGGCTCCTCTCTTGCTGTATCACGGGGTTGCATTACATGTCAGTTTATTTAGCCAAGGCTCAACAAGGACTGAAAGTTCTTATTAGCTTGTACGTGTATCTTTGCTTCTGTCTTCCCCCCCTTTTTTTGGGGGGGGGGGGGGGGAATTAAAGTGGACTACGAATGTAATTTTAAAATCTTCCTTTAAACCATTGAACTTGTTGATTAGACTTAATATTGATGCAAAGTATCATCTCTAGATACAGCATGCGATTTCAACTGTAACTTAGCTGTAGTTCTTGTACTTTTGAGTTTAGGACGGTTACTCCGCGTACTGTATAATAATTCCTGTACACTGCTTGTTTTACCAAGGTGATATAAAATGATCCTACAGTTATGTAGACCTTAGCCCGAGTGAGTAATGTTCTTAATACATGTATGCTCATCATTTTTTTCTTCCACATTCTTAGAGAAATGCTGTGATAAAAATGAGTGTATAGTACAAGGCTAATTCATGTGTTATACTTTTTCGTTTTATGTCTACAGTGCAATTTAGCCGAAAACTGACATGTCAGAAGCTTCAAAGAAGGCGTGTAGCTGTAATTTAAAGGACAGCGATGCTGGCCCACCACAGCTGGCTGTTGGTCTTCCATCCAGAAAAGATGTTACAACAACATCGAAACAGCCTGATCTACCCGTTGATGTTCTACTGTTAACCGTTAAGGACTGTGAGTTCTTATCCTGTTACAATGAGCTAAAAGATCCCTACAGATATTATTACAAGGATGTTGGTTACGTTTACTTCAACAACGTTCAAAGTCATGAAGAGAAAGTAAAAGTTGCTCTGCTAAGATGCAGTGAAGGTGCCATTGGCCCAAGCAGCTCTCTGATTGCGGTCAAGAATGCCGCCCCTATTTTACAACCCAAGGCCGTGATATCTGTTGGGGTATGCAGTGGTCTCAATCCTGACAAAACCAAGTTAGGGGACGTTGTTGTATCAGCCAAACTAACAACATATGGATCCAAAGTGGTGACAAGCGAGCAAGACCAGTGGGCTGGCATGAGTAGTCACGTTAGCAAGCTTTTCTCAAAAATAATCTTGAACTGCGCTGATGGATGGCAGGCACCTTTAAAGAACCCAGAAGATCGTCAGGTCAAAGTTCACTGCAATGGCGAGTTCTTAAGTGGCCCAGAGGAGATCAGAGCTCAATGGCGCCGAAAGGAACTTGTCGACCGCCATCCCCTTGCGGCGGGAGTAGAGATGGAGGGAGAAGGTGAGTGCATGTCACGTTCTTATACAGCTATTTCAATTAACGTTGTCGTATAAAGGCTTCAGGCCTACGTCACCAGGACTCAAGGTTATGTGGGTAGCTGTAGATCCTTCAGTTGTAATTCGGTCATAAAGGTGCGGCTAACAGTACCATAGAATGCTTTTAAACGTCATAAACGTTTACCTTCATGGCTGGGATTGGTAGATATTTATGAAATACACTGTAGTCCAGTTTCGAGTTCGCTATGACCGCTAAATAAAAGAAGGGAAGACGCATTTTTTACAGAGTTAGCCTCCACCAAAAGTAAATATATTCACAATTTCCAACGAGAAGAAGACCTGGCGAAATTTGTGAATATTTTTAATACTTTATGTCAAGGCTAACGCTGTATGAATGTGTCGTTAATGTCGTCGAAAAAGGACTATTAGCCGTATTGCTTTGCAATGTCAGCAGGTAGGCTTTTGACATCTGTTTTGGGAAACATGTGTCTCTAAAAGTTTTTGAAAGAGTAAAGCAGGTGCCACTTTGTTTTTTAGAACGATGGGAGGACGCGCTCGAACGACGGGAGAAAAGGAGAGGAATCCGGACTCCTCTCCCCTTCGCGTGTTTTTCTCGCGTGCTCTGAAAAAACGGACCAAAAGAACTATCTGGAGCCTGCCACGCAGGCTATTGAAGGAGCGACGAAAATATTTATTTTGAATACCTACATGACAATTACTTTAAGTATTAGTGGTCCGATGTACGGTGGAACCCCGCCTTCGGCCACCTCGATAATAGATAGATAGATATTCTGTTTATTTCACCCACTTGCAGCAATAACTGAATTGTTGGGGAAGGTCATTGTCACATACAATTAACCATTTACATACATTCACTGAAATTTATAAGTTACAAAGTCATTAATTCTTCTGGTATGACCATGTTGACATTTTGGAAGTTGGACCCTCATACCGTAGTGAGACTCAAAAGCGGCAGGACAGGGGATGATGTTCTTAAGGGGGGGACATTTGGCGTGCAGTAGCCATAAACCGCTTACAAGCTCCTTCTCTCCTGTCACTAAGAGACTCCAGGCCGGCCAAGACCAAGGCTTCCGCATAGTCTACCCGGCCAAATAATGTAGAATCCAGTACATAAGTAGCCAACAACCAAGATAATGATGTTAGGTAACATTGCGAGATAAACTAAAGGTCCAGTAAGAACCATAGAGTTAACAACACACTAATTTAGACAGAGCACGAACTAACACAACTGGCAGCCATTGGCGCCGCTGACCAATACCGTCACCTCGTTATTACGGCCACTTTTTTTCGGCCCCGCCAAAAGACCGCACCATACTTTTTCTTATTTGAAAAAAAAATGTTGATACGGCCAACGGCCACATTTTAAAATCCCAAACAGTAGAATCTTTTATAATTTTACCTCGTTAATACGGCTACTCGTTCGAAATTTAGAAAATTAAAATGCGTGAGCCTGATCTTGTATCGGTTTTTGAAATACAGTACACCTAAAATGCATTTGTACTATTTGTGGTGGTTAAATAGCCGATTTTTATAATGTAGACACGAGTGTTTTACTGGAAAATAAACCACTCGTAGAATTCATAAAAACTACATCCGGGACCCGAGTGGTTTATTTTCCATAATCTCACACGTGAGTTTATCGATGACGTAATTTTGGTAATTTCCCTCTATTATTTTATCGATGTCATTTTGTCTATATAATAAAAAGTGCGCTCGTTTGTACAATATTGTTTTACCACTCGAAAATAAAATTCATATCTTCGCGCCACCGTGTAATATCCTCTATTTAAAAGTGTTTTATGCGCTGAAGGAAAGTTTAGCCCTTCGATGACCGCGTTGGTCGTTTTCGTTCCGGGAACGATGCATATCTTTCTTCCTGGATCCATTAAGGTTTCAGTGTAAGTTAATAAATTGGTGAGCGACAACGTAAGCAAAGATAGATCTTTCCAGCGATATCTCGTTTTGGATATTCTGACCAATGCTAACAGAGTTACACTCACAAAAAAAGGTAACATTTTGGGGGAAAATCCACTGCCAATTTGGCTGTTTACCTACTACTCTTTGAAAATTATATTTGTTCCTTTCCTAAAAAGTTGCCCAGCCACAATTCCATTCCATTCCATTCCATTCCATTTTCACGCAACAATTGTAGAATAAAATTAAACAAGAGGTATACACGTTATCGCTAAAATAAATGGGAACATTTGTCTGTGTTGTTTTTAAGTCTGATCTGGGATCGTCTGATTACGTACGACGCAAACAGCTTTCGATCAAGATTCAGAACTTTGCAGCTGCAAACTTAACAGAACGTCAACGGAATTAGCCTCCCACGCGGGCGTTTTTAGGGGAGCTCGTATTTCGTCCCTCCCCACAAACGCCTGCTCAACCGGGGACAACATTCCTTTCCCACGCGTAGTCTATCACGTTGTACTTTCCAAATTCTGGAAAGTTGACCTTGACCGCAGCGTAACCCGATAATTACGCGATCTGCATGAGACTTTGAGAAACCTGCATGACCTCTAATAAATATTAGACTCAGAGCGGCAAAAGTAAGATTTACTCAGTCAGATTTTAGAATTCGCGGTGCACTGCATAACCTTAGCGAAGGAAAAAAAAAGCAGGAAAAAGGTAACTCTGGGGTCATGTTCTGGGTAACGTTTTTACAGTATCACGGGCTTATAAGTCTTGTTTAGCCTGTCAACACTGTTGATTGGTCACTTGCCACGCGAATATGACAATGGGAAAGGAATGTCCTCCGTTGAGCAGGCGTTTCTGGGGAGAGAAGAAATACAAGCTCCCCTAAAAACGCCTGCGTGGGAGGCTACAACGGAATGTGTCCTGAACTTTATCGCTCATAATTAAGAATAAAGTAATTGAATAAAACAAGTTCATTGTAAGAAAGATAGCAGTCAGCAATTCAAAAGAAATGTCGTGAAAATCATAATCTGTCGTACTTGGCTGTCGTTGGGGTCTGGCATCTCTTGATTCGGCGTTTTCCTGTGTCTGGTCAGTTTACTTCCAGTTTGTAATCAGAGAGACATTTTTGTGAAAGTTTAACCGTCAAAAATTATTGGAAAGTAAAGATTTACACATGCAACTATGCGTCTATGTGCTAGGCAAGCTAGGCAATTATTCTTTTAGTTTCTTTAATCCGTAAGACTTGATTTCCTAAAAAGGATATACTTCCTAATTGTATTCCATATTTCAGGTGTTTTCACAGCCGCATTTGATTCTCAATCCGAGTGGCTCATTGTTAAAGGGATAGCTGATTTTGCGGATGGTGAGCAAGCGACTACAGAAAGATGGGAAACCTGTGCCAGTGTGATGGCAGCATCTCTTGTCTCACACATTTTAGGTGATCCCGGTGTTTTCCGCACTTGGCCTCATTACTCAGGTATATTATAAATTCTTGTCAGTTTGGTGTGTGATGATTAGGCGCAGAAGTAACAGGCCGAACTTGGCGTCAGTAAAAACAATGTCTTGAATGTTTATTGAGTGAGGCAGTGTGGAAGATCAGATCCGAGATCAAAAGACTGGTCAGTATTTTCCTCCGTTTTGATATTCCATCTTCATTGCCAAGTGGCGTGAAATTAAGAGTTAGAAAGAAGCACTTGTGAGGATTGGCGTCGTGACCCCAATTTTTATACGCTCAACGTTAAGTCTAGCACTAGTGAGTTAGACAAACCTTAGGAAAATGTGCGTCGTTTCTGGTCAAAAATTCAGATTATACATTCCTTCCTTAGCTATAAATTGCGTATCGACTAAGAGCAAGACCCAAAACACTCAAGTTGACCTTGCCTGGATCTTTCAGTGGATGGTCTCTTGGAGGCTCAGCTCGATAAGCCAGCCTGGCTCTCGACTGAGCTGATTTTAAGCCAGTTCATTCTTTTGTACCGAATCACAGTCTATTAAAACAAGAAAATGTGCTAGTAACATCCAAATCAACCTTTAATATGCTGTTCAGTTGTCGGTCTACAGTCAGTTTTAGGCAAGTCTCGAGGAGACTGCAAATCAATATTGGCAATTCCATATAGAAATTAACCAAACCTAGAAGAAGTTAAACGTTTGTGACGTTTTATACCATTCCGTGGCACTTTAGTGTCAACCCCGAACTTTTGACCGAATCACAAAGAATTTACAGCTACCCACATGACCTTGCGGTCTTGTCGAGTACGCATGAGACCTTTAAGTACGACAACGTTAACCGAAATAGATGTTGTGGTTCAATTTTATCCTTGGTTCAAATTTTCTTTTCTTTTGTTTCAAACTCATTATCATGTCATTATCGTACATTTCCATACCCAAAAACAAAAGAAAAGAAAATTTGAACCAAGGATAAAATTGAACTACAACATAGATATACACGATGTTTCCAGCGTCTCAACCAACGATTTTTCTTCACCAGGAGCTTTGTGCGACGACCAGAGCTCAACACAAACCAAAAGGGGAGTCATGTATACTGTCAGTACATCTCAGCAAACTGAATCCACAATCCAGCAGCATCTTGCAGGTATTTTTCGTTAACAACGCATGTTGAAATTGTGACATTTCATAAGTCTACAGTCAGTTTATGGTTAGCATCTTATTAGTACTGCTTCAGACTGTTCCAGGCTCCAAGATAGTCGGGTCTGCGAAATTGAGAGCGCGAACACGCCCCCTTTTCGCAGATGACACGTTCAAGTGCCTTTCACTTAGGCGCCATCCCTACTCTCTGAGAGTCTGGAACAGGCTAGTACAGTTTTTGACGAGACTAACAGCAACACCCCTAAATTGCTCAAAATGGTGCGGTATGGTAAAGTTTTCTATTTTAATAAGGCTTCATTGTATTCAGGGAAAACTATAGACACCAAACAGCTTAGCTTGATCTCCCGATTTTTTTTCTGAGGGAGTGGGGACGTCTGTACACAGGTTACAACGGCTTTATTTTTGCGTTTGTTACTCAACAAACAGAGAGTGAAAACGGAGTAATACTGGATAGAGTGACTAATTTGCGTGTGGGGCTCGCGTGCGACACACGCCAAAAGTGCTCGTCGTCCACGGTGCTCTGTGTCTAAGTAGCAGCGTTTAATTTTCTGAAAGAAAAAGAAACTGTTTGGTAGTCTAGGAAAAAAATGAGCCGATCACAAGCCATTTCAACATAAAAAAAAGACCCTCCCACGTACTTTAACTATTTTAATTGCGACCATTTGAAAAAATCCGTCAACACCACTGGAAAGAACACACTAAAATAACTAAAGTTGCTAAGTTAAAGTGGTGTGATTTGTTGAAAACTAACCAATAAATATAGCTCCAGAAAGTCGCGAAGTTTTACATACGTTTCTATGGAAGAGAGCAAGTTTATTTCCTCCATACAAAAGTCTGTAAAACTTCGGGACTTTGACGAAGAATATCTTCTGTCGCTCAGCCTACCGTGTGGCACGAAATCTTTGCAGGTTCTAATTTTTACAATTTTTTCAGCGATCCGCAAAAATAAGTTCCCGCAAATAAAAATTACCGCAAACATTTTCTTGCAAAAATTTACTCCAGAGTAAATATTCTCTAACTTTAATTCGCTAGACAAACAAAACAGTACTAAGAAATCGTGTCTGTTCAATCACAACTTGTCTCTTTCATTCAGAAACAAAACGGTATACAATGAAATACTGGTTTATTTGTGTGAAAATATCTATGTCTGTTGCACGTTCTCACTAAAAACGAAAGTTCAGGAAATATTATCAATGCTGGGTACTGGGTACTTTCAGAAAACCGCAAAAATTAATTCCCAGCAAGAAAAACCACTCTGTAAGAGGCTCTACACTTCTTCTCGTACAAACCCAAATGATCCTCGTTTTGACGTGTTTTTCGACAGTTCAACCCTTCCACAGCTGTCTCCACATCAAGCTGACAGCTGCGACGGTCTTTTGACAAAAGAAGAATGTTATGCCTGACTTAAAAGTTTTTCCAAAGGCAAGTCTCCCGGTACGGATGGCTTAACTGCGGAATTTTTTCTTTCCTTTTGGAAGTTATTAGGGCAAGAATTAGTTGACAGCTTTAATTATGCTTTTGAGAAGGGTGAAATGCCTATTTTTTAAAAGAGAGGTCTCATCACTCTAATTCCAAAGGAAGACAAAGACAGGACTCTTTTGGATCATTGGAGGCCTATCTCGCTTCTGAACACAGACTATAAAGTTACCACTAAGTCAATCGCAGCAAGAATTGCGAAAATGCAGCTACCCAGCCTTATACATGAGGGTAGACGGGATATATCAAAGACCGTTTTATTGGTCAAAACATACCGTTAATAGCAGACATTATAAAGTGCACAAAAACGCTAGAAAATCCAGGTATAGCGTTGTTCTTGGATTTCAAAAAAGCCTTTGACAGTTTAGAGTGGAACTTTATTAAAAAGGCTTTTATAGAGACGTTTAATTTCGGCGCTTCTTTAATACAGTGGGTCAATACTGTTTGAAGCAATATTCAAAGCTGCGTTATAGATATTGGTTATGCAACGCCGTTTCTCGAATTAGAGCGCGGTATAAGGCAAGGTTGCCCTCTTTCTGGCGAACTCTTTGTACTCGCTGTTTAAATTTTAGCAAATTCAATAAGAAACGACAAATTGATAACGGGTATAAATTTCAAAGGCAGGGAGTATAAGTTATCTCAATACGCGGATGACACCTCATGCTTGTTGCGCGACGGAAAGTCAGTTGAAAACCATTTCGAGAAGTTAGAGGCTTTTAGAGGGCTTTGCGGATTAGAGCTGAATAGATAAAAAACGGAGGCATTGTGGTTGGAAAAAACTAGACCACAATCGACAAACCTTTTCAACATAAACTGGCCCACGAAGTGCGTTTGTCTAGGCGTTTCTTTCTCATGTGATTCGGAAGCTTCAACAAAAGATGGTTAAAAAAAAGTTTGTCGTCCTGGAAAAGTGTCTTAACGTCTAGTCCTCTGGAGATTTAACACTCTTTGGAAAAATAGCCATTATCAAAAGTTTAGCTCTTTCAAAAATAATTTTCATTTCCTCTGTTCTCAGCGTTCCCTCTGGTTTTGTCGATCAAGTGAACAAATCTCTTTCCAACTTTGTATGGAACCACAAACCACCCAAAATCAAGCGCTCAACAATGATTGGAAAGATAAATGACGTCGGACTCAGCATGCCTGATTCCGATATAATAGATAAATCTTTGAAGGCAGGGTGGGTGGAAGACAATACCGTTTAGCCTTTTAGACAGTGTGGGTGGCCTGTTGTTGTTTAAATGTAATTGTTCGTTAAGAACGTTACCCGAGCTCCCTCTACTGCCACTTTTTTACCGAGTTGTTTTCAGTGCTTGGGAGAGCATATCCAAGCACACAGCAAGGACAAAGAACGAAATCGAAAATGAGATCTTGTGGAATAATCATGAAGTCACTATCGGCAACAAATCTTTTTTTTGGTACGATGCTGGCGTAACGACCTTGCCAGACATCCTAGACAAGAAAGGAAAGTTCTTGACGTTTACAACATTCATTGAGAAGTACAAAATTAACACAAACTTTCTGTGCTGTATTGGCTTGTGTAAAAAAATACCAAGGCATTGGAGGGAAGTCTTTAGACGTGATAAGGAAAATGACGTGGTAGTTTCGGATGAGTCAGTTCAGCTATTTAAGAACTCACCTCCCACTTGCCGGCAAGCACGCGCGTTTTATGTATCTAAAACTTTCCAAAAACCTACATCGGAAGTTCGTCTTGTTGAGGCTGGCTTCACAGATCAGACATTTGCGGTGTTATACGTTCTTCCATTCAAGCTGACAAAAAACATAAAGCTTTCTATGTTTCAGTTTAAAATAAACCATCACATCCTATACACTCGCGACAAACTTTTCAAGGCCAACATTACTGACCGTGATTCCCGTCATATGTGTAAATTGAAGCAGACCGTAGAGCATCTGTTTGTCGAATGCCAGCATGTCCACTTCTTCTGGAACCTTTTTACCTCATGGTGGAACGGTAATAACTCGCCCTAAGTGTCCTTGACCAGTAACGATAAGATTTACGAATATATCGCTGAGAATCGATCCTTCTATACGTTTAATCTTTGCTTGATAGTCGCTCGTTTTTATATCTACACTGCAGCCAAAGAAAGCGAACCATATAGTTCCTTAGCCTTTAAAGCTTTTCTGAAATATTTAAATTATTTATAGAGCCTTCAAGTGTCCGTGAATCCTTGAGCCTTTAGCCGCAAACAAGCTTGACTTGTTCAGTTATTTCCATGTGTTATTTGGTTATTTTTTTTAATTTATCTATTTAACTATTCATTTTTTGTAATTAATAATCGCAACATCCTGTAAAAAAAAAAACAATAACAAAAAGGAAGGAATAACCACGCTGTCCAAAATCGCAAAAATTAGTTCCCGCAAAACGCAAAAAATCGGCAATCCGCAAAACTAAACTCCCGCAAAATTTCGTGCCAAACGGTATGTTGGGTTATGAAAGTATTTCTTCACATAATTCATACTTCTTCTCAGGATTAAGAATCATTAGAGGTATCCCAAAAAGGTCTTTAACTCGTTCGTTGTGCAACATTACAAAAGCATAAAAGCGTATCGTAGGCGATATACAGAGCGTGGACAGCTCGTACACTGTGTGACAGTGTTATAAAACCAAATCGATCTTATTTTTAGTATCTTGTATTTCCCAGGGGTGCCAAGTATCATAGAAAGGATTCGTCAGCTTTACAAACGTCGTGAAGGACGGCTGGTACCATTTCCATGGTGTGATGACCTTAATTTCAACCTGAATGAGATTTTCACCCGACTGAAGATCGTTAACAAAGAAAAAACCCGAGGAACATTGACCGATGATGAAATCACCAACATGACTGCTATCTTTAGACCCCAACCTGATTGCCCGAAACCACGGATTCTTTTGATCGAAGGAGAACCTGGCATGGGAAAGACCACCTACTCACAAAAACTGGCGTATGACTGGGCAAATAAACAAGATGAATGGGACACGTCTTTTCCATCAATTGAAGTGCTGGTCTTGCTTAGATGCAACGATGTTAAATCTGGCATCTGGGAAGCTATTGACGATCAACTTCTTCCTGATGATATTGACGAAGAGGCTAAGGAGAATTTTTTCAAATACATCCGAGAAAATCAGGCCAAATGTTTGCTACTGCTTGATGGATTAGATGAGGCAGATCCCTTTCAACTGGATATGTACTACTCGCTCGTTGAGAGTAAACTCCTCCCAGCTTGTCACATTGCCATTACATCTCGCCATGAGGTTGGAAAGAAAGTAAGGCGGTACTGTGACACCCTTTGGGAGATTGTAGGATTTACTAACGAGGATGCGGAAAGTTTTATTAGAAAGTATTTTAAAGGCAAGGAACATTTGGCTGAGAAGCTGATTAAACGATTGAAACTTCTAGAGTATGATGATGATGATGATGATGCTGATGATCCACTTGCAACGCTAGGCGAGTTAACAAAAAATCCACTCAATACAGCTTTACTCTGCTGTCTTTTCGAGGATTTCGAAGATGTTCTTCCAACAAGCAGGACTGAGTTGTACCTTGAAATAGTTACCTTTGTTTTAAGAAGATACGAAGTAAAAAACGGACTTGAAAGCAGCAATGAAGACTTGATTTTAGGTTATAGGAAAGAACTTTTGCTTTTGGGCAGCTTCGCGTTAGAATCACTCCTTAAAGGAGAGTCGTACTTTGAGAAGAAGGAAGATACCGTCAAGCTTATCAATTTTGGATTCTTGTCTTTTCAACAAGGTGGCGCCAAGCGCAAACCTTGCACGCGCTGTACATTTTTACACAAAAGCTTTCAGGAATTTTTTGCAGGCTTATTCCTTGCGTTTCAGATTCTCAACAAAGAAAGAGACTTTACCTCCGTTGTAGATGATGAGAGATACTTGGATAAACTGAGACAGGTCTTTTTGTTCATGAGTGGCATCATAGCTTCACGGAGTGAGGAAACTGCAGTGTCGTTCGTTAGTGGTATCGCTAAAAAAATCAACCCTACCGGAGACCTTAAATATATGACTATAGCTTGTGAGTTTTTGTCGGAATTTTCAAATGTTAAGAAAAGCCTTGAAACTCGCTTAGTTTCTACTTTAAGTGAGAACCTTGACATGTCGTCCCTGACTGAAGTGAATTTTGAGGGCACGTGGATGTACGATGCTGGTGCTGCTGCGATTTCTCAGGCCCTCACAGCAAACTCCTCCCTGACTATTTTGAATTTAGCTCTTAACGGTATTGGCGACGCAGGTGCTTCTTATCTTTCTCAGGCCCTCAAAGAAAACTCCTCCCTGACTTGTTTGGATTTAGATTTTAACAGAATTGGCGACGCCGGTGCTGCCTCTCTTTCTCAGGCCCTCACAGCAAACTCCTCTCTGACTAGTTTGGATTTGAATCATAACAGAATTGGCGACGCTGGTGCTGCTTCTCTTTCTGAGGCCCTCACATCAAACTCCTCCCTGACTAGTTTGGATTTAGGTTTTAACAGAATTGGCGACGCCGGTGCTTCTTCTTTATCTGAGGCCCTCACAGCAAACTCTTCCCTCACTAGTTTGGATTTATCTTATAACAGGTTTGGCGAGGCCGGTGTTTCTTCTCTTTCTCAGGCCCTCAAAGTAAACTCCTCCCTGACTAGTTTGAATTTACATGATAACAGAATTGGCGACGCTGGTGCTTCTTCTCTTTCTCAGGCCCTCACAGCAAACTCCTCCCTGATTAGTTTGGATTTATTTTATAACACGTTTGGCGAGGCCGGTGTTTCTTCCCTTTCTCAGGCCCTCAAAGTAAACTCCTCCCTGACTAGTTTGACTTTAAATGATAACAGAATTGGCGACGCCGGTGCTTCTTCTCTTTCTCAAGCCCTCACAGTAAACTCCTCCCTGACTTTTTTGAAGTTAAGTTCTAACAGTATTAGCGTCGCCGGTGCTTCTTCTCTTTCTCAAGCCCTCACAGTAAACTCCTCCCTGACTATTTTGAATTTAAATCATAACAGAATTGGGGACGCCGGTGCTTCTTCTCTTTCTCAAGCCCTCACAGCAAACTCCTTCCTGACTCGTTTGTTTTTAACTAATAACAGTATTGGGGACGCCGGTGCTTCCGCTCTTTCTCAGGCCCTCACGGGAAACTCGTCCCTGACTAGTTTGGATTTAGGTGATAACAGAATTGGCGAGGCCGGTGCTTCTTCTCTTTCTCAAGCCCTCACAGTAAACTCCTCCCTGACTATTTTGAATTTAAATCATAACAGAATTGGCGACGCCGGTGCTTCTTCTCTTTCTCAAGCCCTCACAGCAAACTCCTTCCTGACTCGTTTGTTTTTAACTGATAACAGTATTGGGGACGCCGGTGCTTCCGCTCTTTCTCAGGCCCTCACGGGAAACTCCTCCCTGACTCGTTTGGATTTAGGTGATAACAGAATTGGCGACGCCGGTGCTTCTTCTCTTTCTCAAGCCCTCACAGCAAACTCCTCCCTGACTATTTTACGGTTTTCTTGGTAATAGTATTGGCGGCGGCGGCGCTTCTTCTCTTTCTCAAGCCCTCCCAGCAAACTCCTCCCTCAATAATCTCTCCTTTTGAGTGCCAGCAGTATAGGTGACGCTGGCGTTTGTCTTCTCAAGGCCCTCACAGCAAACTCCTTTGTTATATGATGTGTACTGTTTCGCCCGGTGACGATGGGGAACGTGTACTTTGAGATAAGGCTTTCAAATTAGCGAAATCCTTACAAACCTGCCCCGAGCAAAAGCGACTGTGTGATAAGCCGTACTTGTTAACCGGATAGTTTCGTGTCGTTTGAATATAGTCCCCTCGGTGCTACCTACTTGATTACATCTTAAAACGATACGAAACGGTTCGGTATAAATGTAATTTAGTAAGTTTTTCGATGAGTTCTAAACTATGTTACTGTTAGTTTCAGTAACGGTATAATCACGTTGTATAATAGCACTTCGAGTTGTTGTTTATCAGTAGCTCAATAAAAGCTACTGCTGTATGTTCAGACGTTTCCGTTCCACAAAGTTAAGCCCTGTGGGACGCGGTTGTTAGCTTTGGAGTGAACGATACGGAATCCCCTCTGACCTCTTTTCCAGTACTGATGTTTTGCGATTGTTTGGTTTCCTTTTTCTTAACTTTTAAAACTTCTATAAATTTCAAAATAACTGTCAAAAATTGTTTTCAATCGATACATCTATCAGAAATGCAAACAGCTTTTATTGATGGGCATTTTATTTTATCGAGGAGTCTGCGCAAGGGTCTTTGTTACCGCAGAAGCTCAGATTGGCTTCTGATTACCATAAACAATATACATTTTATTCACATAAATTCAACTTTAAAAAGGCAGGTGCTAAGATTAATTTATCATAAGAAAAAATAATAATTTGAGAATGTAAACCTCGTTACGCTGTGCACCGTTGCGCCGTTATAATAACAACCGATTTTTGATTTTTAATGTTTTTCTACTTCACTGTGATTCTTATTTGTGTATAAGGAAAACGTTTTTTAATGATATAATCTCGAAATATCCCATCTTTTATGCTCTGAATGAACAAGATAAAATATTATTCGTTTTTAATAACGTAGACTATTTTCTTTGTAAAAAATCGGTTATTTTGTTTTCGAATCTTTCAAGAAAAGGAAACGAGAGTCAGGATGTTCAACTAACATGAACAAGTAATACTAAGTAACAAGTAATACCATCTATGTAAATGGGAGTGCAAACAAGTTGCTGTTTATTAATTGATAAATAGGTAATATTTTAGTACAAATTCCTTGTTGTTATTATTTTTAGATTTGATTTCCATTTGCTATTTTCACTAGACTTAATTGTACCAAGGGGATCTTCCTAAGAGCTCAATAGAGCTTGCTACGATCGCCTGCCATCATGTTTCATTGTAATAGCAGATAACAAGTTATTAGAAGTTGTAAAAATGTCGTTTATAATGGACAAATAAATCGTTCTGGTATGGTATGAACGCTGACCACTACTTCTCATTTTTCAATTTGCCATTTCCCATTCCCCATTGCCTTTTTTTAGTAAGTTACCACTTAACCCCGAGGGCGAGGAAATTAGTGGAGTTTTGACACCCGCTTCAGGCCTTGGTTAAGTTAAATTGCTCGCTATAGTCCGGGGTTAGGGCCGGCGTCGAAAGGGGTGGGGGAGGAAGGGAAGAATGGAGGGGAACTGGGGTGAGAGGAAAAGAAACTCTCGCCTCTGACCTGATCGTTGAGGTGAACTGGGAGGAGGCTTCACCCCGAGACCTTTAATATACCCTTTAATATACCATTTTTGACAGAGAAGGTACCCATTTTATATACCTTCCACTGAAAACTGGTACCTCTTACACATACCCTCGAACAGAAGTCTTCTTACCATTGCGGGCGAGCAAAAGCGAGTTTGCAGACGGCGTATTCTTGGTGGGATGGTCAGCAGGAATTTATAAACTGTATAGCGAGGTTTTACTAAAATCTGTCCTCATTCTTGGGATGGCTTTGTTCTGCGTACTAATATGCATGGTATGTGACCACGAAGGTCCTGGTGTTCCATCTGATATTACTGCAATAGCGTGAATGCACATGCATGTGATACAACAATATTTGATCGAATCGAAAACACACGTATTTCAGATATACACGCACTGTTTCATGCACTGTACTAAATGCGAGACTTTTCCATTCGCCCTGCCTGCCGGAAATCTATTCACCAAGGAAGGAAATTAGAGCTTGATCTCAGCTTCATGTGAGACAAATCTTCAGTAAGATACTAGCTAGCGTTGGCAAAGTCTAGAAATCCATGTAAATTTTAAAGTTAATTCAGGTTAGTCTTCAGCGTGTGATTTTTATATTTTTATACGTTTCCAAGCATGTTCCGTCGCTTTCCATCTGGAAGCGTCAATAAGCTTAGCTTTAAACTAAGCGTTTTTGATAGTTTTCTATTTGATGTCAACGGCCTTTGGCGATTGAACACGGATTGAATACCCGATTAAATAATAAGACTTCGTGCAGTCATGACTGTCTTTACCTTTCAACGTTGTTATGTCACGCATTACTTTATTCTTGTATTTCCTGCTTTTTGAGCAAAATGCGCGGTAGGCATCTTATGATATCTGGCTGCCTGCAAAGGGCAAATTCCTTAGTTATAAACTAAGGGTTTTTAAAGGGTTAAAAACCATACCTGCTGTAACTTGCGTGGCCGACGCACCAGTCATATGGGGCGAGTCATATGGGAGGAGGGTGGACACACACAAAACGCGCGCGTCCTCTTACCTTGCGGACGGCTCTTACTTGGTTTCCAAAATCTTTCGGGCGCCTGCTACGCAAGCTTGCGCATATATAGCCATGCGGCAAATACCTCGAGAGATTATTTTAGGAAAGAAGAGAGTGGAAACAGAAAGGAGAGAGAGCAGGCTGAGGCTTTTCTGATGAGGTGCAAAGCAGTAGCAGTTGAAAGAGAGCCAGATGGGTGTGGAAACTCCGTGTGAAGGCCTTAAGTTCCATGTGGCACGAGGGATGACCACCCTCGCGAAGAAGAAACCATCCATTGTACTGAACTTTGATGGACAATTCGGCTCGCGCGGCAAAGGTCAAAATACCTCAGTCGATAAAAATATAGTGCGCCAAATATTATAACCAAACATATTTCTCAAAAAGCATTATAGTTTGAGCTAATCGGTATAATAGTATTATTCTTGATAAATGAGTCTGAAAGCGTAGTTGAAAATGAGCGGCTGAACCAGGGAGGCAAATTCTTGATAACGGTCGCATTGTGAAAATAGGTGATCCTTACCAAACGGAAATTAATATATAAATTATGCTTGTGATCTATTGTAATTAAATGCTTTTCATATAACTTCTTATCATTTGGTTTAAGGAAGCGGGACAGGCAAATCAACCGCAAAGAAAGCGGAAATTACAGGTCATTTCTTGTTTTTTTTTCATTTCTCAAAAGTTCTGTTGAAAAAGGCTTAACGTATATTATTTAGAAACCTTGTAAAATACATTCCTTACGGTTTAAGGATAAAATGTCACATTTGTTAGTCGGACATTTTTGTTCAATTTAGAATCGACAGATACCTTTACAGCTTCTCCTGTAGCTACATGCTTTGGGGCAAATATTTGAAAACTTAGAAGACTGCCTTGGTTAAGTGCGTTTTCTGATTTATGAAGGATGCACTTTGCTATTGACCTCGATTGCAAGCAACTCTAATTTGAATATCCCTTACTACCTATAAGGTAGAAATGCAAAAGATTTAGACTGTAAGTACCATCCGCGTGATACATTTTTTAATTCATAAACACACGATGCTTAACCGCCTTAGCGATTTCCTTTTTGAGTGCTTTATCCTCTAGTTCATTCGCTTAGCTGTCGCACAAGGTTAAAACTAGTTTACTTCTCACA
>CALNXI010002578.1:44148-70423 GCA_942486025.1 Porites evermanni | reverse complement strand
GTATTTACGCACTCGTTGTTTTTGTATCAGAAATCTTACTCGTTCGCTGCGCTCACTCGTTCGATTTCTGATACGTCAACAATTCGTGCGTAAATACCGTACGCCAGCACTTTCCATGAAGTATTCTCTATAGACCATAGTATATTGTTATCTATTTTTTTTTATAAATTATTTTGCATGTACCTTAATTTAAATCTTAATTTACAATATTCATTTAAAAAGATACAAAGGAAATCAATATTTACAGCCAAATTCGTTGTATTGCACTGCGCGCTTTGCAAACTTCAAGGGATTTGGGGTTTTTCTGTTCCGTCAATCATTTGAGTGGGGCGGAGTTATTACACTTCACAATGCAACGCTCTCGCCCAGCTTGGTCCGCAAACTGAGAATGACTTTATAGAATGCTCAAAAATAGCGAAGGAAATCGCGATGGTGAGTGCAAATTGTCGAAGATAGGATGTAGACTGCTTTATTCTTGCAAGAGACAAGAATAGGAAAGACCAGGAAACATCTTCGAAGCAATATGGTCGATTATTGCCCGAAACTGGACGATCACAAGCAACGAACCTTGAAACACAGAAACAAACAAAACGGATCGAAATTCACCAAATCACAAATCCCAAACCATGGTCTTTTGAACTCGTTCAGGTAGACCTAAAACATCTGTTTGATAAGAGGTCCGCTCAGATAATTGAAGAAAAATGAAAACCCAAAATCCTTCAAAGTTCCAAAATATGCAGCGCGATACACCGAATTTGGCAGTTATAAAGAGCGACTTAACTGGCACGCATTTGATAAAGAAGTCAGATAATTTTTACCTTTTCTGCAATCTCTGCAGGATTCTGGGAACTAACACGGAAAAAGACGAAGAACGCCCTGATTGGTTACAAATATCCCGGATCACGAGAACAAAGGGAGTGTCATTCACCTTTGACTGGATAGCACCCGGGATATATCTGAAGTTTAAAATGAAAGAAAACAGATCCATTAGATACATCATGTTTTTCTTTGACAACTAAACATGCATTAAACATATACCGGCATATCAAGCAGACTCCAAGAGTCTCTGTAATTCCGATCTCAAAACCCTTCTTCCAACATTTCCTTTAAACCAAACCCATTTATACATCTGGCCCCAGTTGCTCAAAAGTTGAATAGCGTCATCCACCGGATAAATCACTATCCAACAGATAAGTGTCAGGGAAACCAATTGCGCTATCCACTGGATAGTGATTTATACGGTGGATAGCGTTATCCACCATTTGAACAACTGACGCCCGGCCCAGTTGTTCATAAAGGTGGCTATACGTCCGATAATCCAGTGGATAAAGCGATTGATTTTCCTACTGCTCATCCACTGGGTAGCGGTTTATCCGGTGGGTACGCTAACCTCAGCGCTATTTCCCCACTGGGGCAAGGTTGGAGTAAGGCACAGCCAGACTAGCAAGCCAGGCACCAGGTTCTGCACTGCTGAGGCAGTGCATTTTTTAATCCTCTTTTTCCCTACTGCAGAACCTGGCCCCAGGCAAGAGAGCAATACCTTTAACTTATACCCACCGTAAAAAGTGTTCCAAGACCGATACCCTCACCATAGAGACAACATAGAGAGGAAGCTGATAGTTAGTTTTCATCTCTAAGAAAGGTCTTGGAGACAACGTCAGCAGGTGAAACCCATTTACATTGAGACCTTGATATCCCAGGCATTCTTTAAGATTCTTAGTCAGAAGCTCTCTATCATATGGGTCCACCCACTCTGAAAAGTTCTCAGTCATAGATTTTAGGGAGAAAAATGTTCTCCAAAGCCGCTTGCGAACGGGACTTTAGAACGTCCACGCGCAGCCAAAGTTCGGGCCCTGGGTTGTGCACACATGTCCAATACTCTCGACCAGATTCCAGTGGACAAAACCTGGAGTCCGACGGAGTCTAGTCGAAAAATGAAACCGGAAGTTCAGTAGAGTCCACTTGAGTTACCGGAAGTTTAGTCATGAGATGNTTATACCCACCGTAAAAAGTGTTCCAAGACCGATACCCTCACCATAGAGACAACATAGAGAGGAAGCTGATAGTTAGTTTTCATCTCTAAGAAAGGTCTTGGAGACAACGTCAGCAGGTGAAACCCATTTACATTGAGACCTTGATATCCCAGGCATTCTTTAAGATTCTTAGTCAGAAGCTCTCTATCATATGGGTCCACCCACTCTGAAAAGTTCTCAGTCATAGATTTTAGGGAGAAAAATGTTCTCCAAAGCCGCTTGCGAACGGGACTTTAGAACGTCCACGCGCAGCCAAAGTTCGGGCCCTGGGTTGTGCACACATGTCCAATACTCTCGACCAGATTCCAGTGGACAAAACCTGGAGTCCGACGGAGTCTAGTCGAAAAATGAAACCGGAAGTTCAGTAGAGTCCACTTGAGTTACCGGAAGTTTAGTCATGAGATGAAACCGGAAGTGTAAACAATACTTCGAGGAGGGTTGGAAAGTCGTCCGATGGAGTCCATCGGACCCATTGGAAACACATCGATTCCGATGGAATCTCAGGAAGTCTAGTAGTGCCATGAGTCAAAACAAGCACACTGCACGAGTAACATAACTCGTTCTTTAAGCCCTAAGTCGAAAATGGCAAGCCTAACAGGCAACAGGACTCGTTCTTAAAGCCATTAGTCGAAACAAGCACGGACGTCGGTACACATAAGTCGTTCTTAAAGCGATGAGTCAAAACAAGCACGCGACACAAAAAAATATAACTCGTTCTTAAAGCAATGAGCCGAAACGAGCACGCTACGCGAATGGCATAAGGAGTTCTTAAAGCCACGAGTCGAAACAAGCACGGTACCCACGTAACATAACTCGTTCTTTAAACCCCAAGTCCCACGGGCCCTTTATTCGAGATGGACTGGCACGCTTAAAGCCACGAGTCAAACCAAGCACGGTAAAGCTATGAAACGGGGCAAAAACCCTTTTCTCGCGTGGGGTGATTTTTACGCGCGCTCGCGTTTCGGTGGCTCTACTATCCCTGAGGAAAAATGGGGGACTACTCGTAGCCTACTTTGCATGTGAAAAGATCACCATTGCTTTGGTACAATATAACAACTCACAACTTTTACAGAAAAAAATAATTCATTTAATAAGTGAAATGGTTAAGTATTTCAGTGGTATAAAATAAATGGAACATATTGCATGGCCGCTCGGAGATATGAAATTTCTGTTCTCATGTTGAAACAATATTTCACTGCTTCCAGCAAGGCTTACCCTCCCTTCTCTGTAGGATTGCTATTAATCATACCTTTGTTGAGAAAAGCATGGACAAAATTCTTACAACAAGTTAGAGTTAATTTGTGTTTTTCATGTAAAATCATGCATGCCCAACCCTATTCTGCACCCTACAGGAAATATGTTGGATATATGCACGCAGTTTCAATATGTAAAAGGTGTGGGGAAACAGTGATAGATTTAGTACAGGGTATTTTTCAAAAGGGTAGCACCTGGCTATGAGCCAGGGCACAAATAAATTACAAATACTCAATCATTGTTCCAAAGACTTTCAATGCAGGATTGTAGGTTTTATGCTGAATATTAGACAGTGGTATTACATCTTAAGAAGAGACAGTAAATTCCTTTTAGCTTGTGTTTTGCTTTCCCCCAGTGTGAATCAAGAAGTGTTCTCACAACAATTTACCCATCATAACCTTAAAATTTATATAGGTCTTATGTCCAAAAATTATTGATGTGACTTATACACAATTTTAAAGAAAGCATTCTTTGGAGCACTATCACATGGCTAGGCTTGATTTCCATGCCATAAATGTTGTCACACATGACCTACATTGGCGAACCATAGCATCTGCGGTAACAACCACAAGCTAGTAAAGGTCTTTACTATTACTTCTCCTCTCATAATTATAACTGTACTTAACAAAAAATTTTCTTTGGCATTGTATCATGCACTGTATTTTATTAGCTTTATAGCCACTGCACTGCTTTCATCCCATTCTCTCTTGTCAAAGACAACTTTGAAGAAGAGGAAGAGTGAGCACAAATATTCAGTACAGGAGGCCAGAGGAAAAGACAAAAAAACCATGTAACATTGATTTAAAAATTGCAAAAATAATTATGTTCCAATTAACCAATCATTTCTTGCTATCCTACTATTTAAAAGCTTTCCCAATATTTCCCCACCCAAATGAAGCCAGTAACAGTGTCCATTGAAAGAAAAAAAGGTTAACAATAAAAGCGAATAAAGAAGGGAAAGCGAAATTTGTGACTGCAGCTGTGTTACTTTAAAACCACGAAACTATCTCATGCCTTCTATGTATGCCCCAAATTTTGAAAATAATATTTTCAATTTGCATCTGTAACTGAATGCTGTGAACTACACGGCCTCTATACAGTCTTCTGGTAAGATTTAGCTCATAAGCCAGACAGTGACTAGAAAACGAAGCCACTGGCTTCAAAACAAGTTTCTCAGCAAACTTCCCAGGAGAGGAATGGGATAAAAAAACAAAACAAAAACAACAAAACAACGACCAGCTGAACTAAAAGGATAACTATTACAAAGGGGACTCAGGAATGAAAAAAGGTTTATCAGACTGCTTTGAAGGGGCTGGTCTCACTTGTCCGTTTTCATCAGCCAGCTCTAGGAACTCCCGCACCTGGAACTGACTGATGCCTGGCCTTTCCAAGGCTTCCAGCAAGGCCCGTCCCTTTGCCCTTCTTTCACCTGTCACCATCTGTGCCTTCTTCAGGAATAGCCACCTTCTGCAAATAAGACCTGACTTGTTATCATCATTGTCAGAATTGAGAGGTGGGAAAACAGCTTTAGTAGGTACAGGGGAGATTTCTGATAGTTTTTTGAGATATCCTCCTTGTTCCTAATGTCATTGGGGGAACCAGACCTGATAGGTTTCTTCACTTCCTCATCTCTCTTTACCTATGAAAGATTGCAAGAAAAAGGTATGACAGAGAAAACAACATAAAATAAGGTGGCTTGACTGGATTTTTTAGGGGGGATACCTTCCAAGTTTAAGCATTAACTACATCAGCATGAGTAAAGATATGGGAAAAAGGCTACCACAACATTTGTGTATTATATAAACATGAAAATTTCTTATTATCTCGGTTTTATTGCAAATGGAGTCGCCATGGCAACCTGATGAAACCAATATGTTTTTTATTTATTTTTGTGTTTCTCTGTACCAGGAGTGTTTTTTAGAAATGGCTTAAGGGAGTATGTACCTGCCATAATTGCTTCAATTATGGCAAAGTTTGAAAAAATTCTGTGAAAGCATTTTGGATTTTGGACAACCCTCGGGTTGTGATTGTTCTAGTCTTTCACTCACGTAAACCCAGTCATGATCAGAACTTTTCCTGCCATGAAAGCTAATATTGAAAAGTCTTCATGACTTGTTGGCTGGGCATAGGAGGTCTGTGCAGTTGTTTTCTGTGGCAGTTGTTTATGCTCACAGGTAGGACTGGATCGAATCTCAGTCTCTTCCTCAGACCAAGCCTTTGCCTTGGTGGCCTAACAACGTTAAAATAGAGAGAAATAAGATTGAACTCGTTAAAGGGCGGAAGCCACATGGGCAGCCGATTGGCAAGGGCCATTCTGGGGCGAAAAATAGTTGCTAATTGTACAGTCAGTAAGTTTCTATCTTCACTCTTCCGCGCATTTAAATACGACTCGCTTCTTTCAGTCTTTATCTTTATTTGTACTCACTCTCTTCGCTTAACAATCATGAATTAAGACAATGAAAATATTAAAAGCAAAATTAGAGTACTGGCCGCCTGGAATAACCATAGGGGCTAGCAGAGCAAGGCAGCCAGTTGACATCAGCATTTTTAAACAGCTGTAACATTTTTTCGAGCGGTTAAGAGTTTTGTCTGAAGGTGAACTTTACGGAGCCATGAAGGGCCATGCAAATTTTCACTGTGATTAACAAACATTTTACCCCTCAAAATAAAGTTCTACACCCCATCTGATTTGGAAAGGGCTACAATTGCATTGTTTAACCCGATCATCAGTTTTCAGCGATCTAACGTAGGACTGGCTGCAGTTTTGAATGTCGCTTTTCGGCGATTTAATAACGAGCAACCAAAGTTGTGTGTACAGCGATAAGTTAAAAGTTAAAGATCCTTAAAATCCATAAAGTTCTCGAGCGACCTGCTTGATCAGGAGTTTAAGGCTATGTCCAGACTATATCGAATAGCTTTTCGTGGTGCCACGAAAAGCTAATAGTCTGAGCACCTATCCGTTATGCGAGTCTCCACTTTAGAGATTCGCGCAGAGCAGCTTCGCTAAATCACGCAGAAATCACCATTCTTATGTGCGAACAGAAGTCCTATGGCTTTTTTGTTGGCGCAAAAGCTTTCCGTTACTAGAAGTGTGAACAAAGCCTAATTGCCTGCTGATGTTGTGTGCTTCTTGTTCACTCTGACTTAATGAACCATAAACTTTCTCTTGCATGCGCTTCTCTAATATTTTTAGCCATCTCGAGCTTCGCTTTCGGTTTTCGCGCTTCGCTAAAATTAGGTTTTTTCCCCTCTCGCTTAGCTTTTGTAGCTTTTGTCGGGCAAGTCTATAGAATGACTTAAAATCAAAATGACCGTTTGCTACTGCACTAGTATTTGCGCAGGTTAGCAACTGGCTCGTCTTCGATTACCCCAGGTGTTGACGCAAATCTATATAAACGGTTTTCCTTCGCAATCAAGCGGCAAAGTTAACTGCGCAAATTATCCTCTATTTTCACTGTTTATTACAAAACTTTTCGCCCTTGTAAGTTTTTCTTACCCTCTTCCTCATATTCACGCAAGCAAGTTGCATTTTAGATAGACTGCAACCCATTATAGAACAACTTTGTTTCGTTTAGATAAACTTTCAGAATCACAGCAACGTAAGTCCTTCAGGCACAGTTCAAAGTCCTTGAAAAACTGACGTTTTCACGCGATGGCGTGTCGTTATATATCAACTGATTACGCCATCTGTGACGTGGAAGAATTCTGGCTATCTGACTGGATTAAAATTCAAATCAGATTGCGCCATCGTACAAGCCTGCGATTTTTGCCTCAGCGGCAGGTAGCTTTGTCATAGTGTATCCATTTATTTGAAGAGCCATTGAGATCCAAGATGGTGGATTGTCGTCATTGGAATCTACCCTGAGATTCTAGGAAAAGCTCGCTGACTGACTGGAATATTTGTGCTTGAAACCGCAAAAGACAGTCACTTGATCTATTATGTGCGCAAACGAGGTTTAAAGAAACATCTAAACAAGAAACATCGATTTCTTTTTATTCTTAGTCATCTAACTTCCACCACAACCAGGTGCTCTACAGTTCCTTCATCACAAAGTTCAGGGATGAACAACCTAAGTGAAAAAATTTGAAAAATTGAGGCTGGTAAAGCGTCAATTTTTTAAGGTTCTTTTCCAATCACATTGGTAGTTGTTCATTATTTGTGAGGATCATATCTACTTTCATAAAGCAGAAGACAAGGCGCTTTGTAAATTATGTCGCTGCTCTTGTGTTAAGGTAAATTGATTCTGCGATTCCTATATTATTATTCTTGTTAACAATGGTGCCAGTAATTTTTGCTGCTGGCACCATACAAACCACCCCCATCAGTGTAAGAGCCTTGTAAGGCAAGACAATCTTTGATTGTGGATTCCACACCATGGATTTCGCATTCCAGGTACTAGATTCTGGATTCTTTGTCAGTGGGACCTTGATTCCAGATTCCAATCGTTAGTGGGAATCCAAACTCTAGGATTTTGGATCCGCAAGCAAGACTTTCCTGGATTCTGGAATCCAGATTCCCTTGCATGGGGTGATACAAACGATGTATTGACAGGCAGGGGTATTTTTGCAGAATGTTGAAGGGGCGCTGAATGCAGAATGCGACTCTGAAGATCAGTGCTTAGGATTAGTAAGGTGAATGAATCAGGTTCCATATTTACGGTCACTTATAACTCGATAAACTGGTCTGAAGCCCGATTTACCCAGTTTCCTAAAAACTAAACTTCAGAGAGTCATCGGCATTTCAGTAATATTGATAATTATGCAGACCATGCAGACTGATTGTTATATTTAGCATGAGCCCGTGGTTATTTCATTTAGCCATGGCCGGTACACATTTGGTGCACAGAGGTGTAACAAAAAGAAGCATGAATCTAGTGAACTACTTAATTTGTTCATGTCAAGCAAGAAAAATTAACGTACAAGTGAACAAAAGTAACACTCAGTCTACGCAGTCTGCATGGTCTGCAGTCAACATGAACGTCGGCGTTCGGGGCATGTTTGATGTTCTCCAAGATACCCCTGCGCCACTTATTAATGGACTCAAGCAAAACTGACAATGACATGCATGACTGTACACGGGTCGAAAGACACAAATGACATTTCAGAGTCTTCATAGCCAATAACATGACGGCATGACTGACAGACAGCCAAAAACATCATTAGTTGATTGATCAAACAGGTCAAACCAGAGTTTTTAAACTCAATATGGAGTTGATACATCTCACTTTGACTTTCTGCATGAAGATGACTACCACACACTGTAACACAGGTTGTTGTAATGCCAGTCACTGTCAAGAACATTCCTTCAGTAACTGGCAGCAACAGTAACAGTAAATCAGTTTTATTGCTTTTTACTTTCCAGCAAAATGTTCAACAGACAAGTTACATGCTGGCACAGATTTATGTATGGATGTTAACCAGGTAAATGAATCTGACAGAAAGCCATTGAAATGAGACTAGATGATAAGCTGGCTATTGATAACTACACATCATTGGGGAGGCTTGAAAATTTGTTGATTTGAGGGCTGGTACTCCAATTAGACAAACCAAGTGAGAATTGGCAACTGAACGTAGTGAGCAAATATTGGTTGCGAATAATTCAGAGTAGATTTGAGGAAATTCAAAAATTAACCCAAAACAAATAAGGCTAGTTGGGAGTGAATCAACTGCATACAAAATTACAGGGTCTTACAGGGTTACCACGGCAAAACGAAAACAGCTGTCGAACTGCCAGCACCCTCACACCACCACCCCCTGTCCCCCACCCCCTACACAACAAGTATTGTGAGCTAAAGGAAATTTGTAGGAAAAAATACAACTTAAAACAAATTATGTAAAGAAGACCTAATAAGGTGACTAAGAGAATAGCTACATTTAGGTAAGCAACAAAAATACAGTAAAAACCCGCGACTTAGAACATGGTTTTTAAGAACCTTTGAGGCTAAAAGTTGCCTGTAAGGCCCCCTCTATACAGGAACCGGTTAAGCCCAGAATTTAAAAAAGGGTCGTATTTATGTCTAAAATCTATAATAGAATTCTGTATACTTGGTCAAATAAGATAGTTTAACATTCAGGATCCTCTTTGGAGACATAAGTGCCTTATTACTTCAACTGCAATGTAACGGTATGCAGATTTTGCCTAAGGAATGAGCTGAACACCAGAGTATATACTCGTAGCTACAATCTATTTTATTCTTTAGAAAATAAGAACCCCAGAACCTATTTAGGAACCAAAATAGCCTAATTTTTTGCTAATTACCATTTAAGTAAGAACCTCTTTAGGGTAACTTGGAAAAATGTAGGTTCTTATTAGGTTAAACTATCATTTAGAAAATAAGAATGAGCGTTAAAATTGAACTCTATAATGACGGCTACTCCTATACGTGGGTTGTGGGTGGTACATATAAAAATGCATAACATCATTAATGCTGCAAAACAAATTGCTCCATGATATTTGATGCCCGCTTTACCGTAGCTTTACGGTGTGCTATTCAGACTATTGTCGCTATATTTAACTAATTTAGTTGAGGTATGTCGACTAACCTGACTACGAGTTGCAGGCCTGCAAATGACTGCAGTGCAGCTCTGATTGCAAACAATAACAGCTAAAAGGGGAATTTGACAATGGAGAGACGAATAAGATCAGAGTTTCGTATATCTAATGCAAGTTCATATGCCAGATCAGGAGTTTGGGAACTTAGATTGTATGAATCACCTCTACGCAAGTCAATCAACCACATTTGCAGCCTCCTTTAGAAATAACTTCGCAACTTCTTCAACATTTGTTAAGAGTTTACTCAGGGCATAATATGTAGCACTGAACGAGATACCGCTGGCTATGGCCACACCAATAAAGGGAATATAACGAGCGAATTCCTCGATGGCTGTAGAAGCAGCATAAGATGCAAAATATGGGCTCAGTTGTGCAGCAGTGGTAAGGGTGACACTGAGTACTTTTTCTTTGGTGGCGAAGTGTAGCTGGACAAACTCAGCAGATCCGATTTCAGGAAGGCCAAGCTGACTTCTGTACAAGCTGAGTTCCCTCAGTATTAGGGCAGCGTCAACAGCAAAGGACAGTCCCGGTACTGGAATGGCAGCAACGGCACCAGATGCTGTAGCAACCTTCCATATGCGTTGTCTAAGAACATTGACTTTTCTCTGAAAAATATCTTCTGACGACCTTGTTATGACTTTCCCAAGGGCAAAGGTCATGCTTTCTCGCTGGTATCTCGTCAATGCATCTAGAATAGCCTGGGTCAGTCTAACAAAGTCTCACTTGTCGGGGTCATGGTTGCTGATCAAAAATATATCTTGATCGTCAGTCAGCAGGTTACCGAGAGACACAAAATCGTTTTCTCGGATTCTTGCTAGCATTGCTTCCTCGTCGAATTTTTGCTTTCATCAATTTTTGTGCGAATAAAGAAAAATTTCTTTCCAATCGATCTCACTTTTTTTGCCAATTTCAACTCGTTCGCTTTGAATCGAGTGGTTGTGAAAATTAGGTACGTGTGGTACTTCTCCAGCTGTACTTTGTTGCAGTATGTATCTAGGTCAGGGTAGTCTGGAGTCCCTATTCCAGGTAAATCCCAGAACTTTATGTTGCTATTGGTCGGGTGATCATATGGAGTGGGCTCCCTTGTGCATTCGAGGACATCAACTAGAGCTGCCCCATCATCATCGTCATCAAGTCTAGAGAACAAACATACCGTATTTGAACATGAGTTCTATTTACTGTTAAGATATATGAAAGTAACCCGTTTTGGTACAAATGTTTAAGCTTTTGAAAATTGACAATTTCCAACGGATAAATAACGGTATTTTAAGTGTGATCCTTTAAAATTACTTTGAGGTTAAGGGTATAATTTTTTTATTTACGTAGAGCGTGAGAAATGTGTGCATGTGTAGAAGATTTTGACACTCACTTTCCACAAAGTTAGAGAAAAAACTATAGCCCCATTCACACCAAAGCTTAACTCTTTGACGTTCGCTTTGGTCACTGATTTTTGGTCCACACGGACCCATGCATATTGTTCTCCCTGGACCGATTAAGCTTTTAATCTTAGCTATTAACATGGTAATTAGCAAAATCAGTGAGGATAGAACTTTCCACTGCACTTCATTTAGCAAGCCTGAATGAGTTACAGACAGAAAAACAAGCAACTTTTGGGGAGAAATCAACTGCTAATTTTGCTATTTACCTACTACTGTTTACTTTTTAAATTTGTCTCTTTGTTGGAAAGAAAGCCAGTAAAAATTTCAAGCGAAGGGAAGACGATTAAGTAGGCAACAAAACTGGATAAAAAAAGAAAGTCAAGGGGAAAAAGAAGAAAAGATCGAGAAAAAATCGAAGTAGATTCGCCAAAACCCAAATTATTTTCTCGGGCTCCCACATGAAATTGTCTTTGGTGTTATTGAAGTTAAGTAAGTAACTTATTTCTTGGCCCTTCACAAGTAGACTTTACATAAAATATTCTAGGACAAATGATTTAAATATTCATTTTGTAGATTTGGTGGAAGAATTTGGAACAGTATTCCTCAAAGTATCTGAGTGTTTCCTAGACACAAATTTAAAGCCTTTGTACATCAGCTCTTGACTTCTAATCTATCCTGGAACACCCAAACACAGAAAGTAGTAAATAAAGCCAACAAGATTGCGGGTTTCCTTAAAAGGAATGTTGGTCCAGGGAACAAGGAAGTCTTTTCACGTCTGTACAAGGCCTTGGTTATACCCATTTTGGAATATGCTGTCCCTCTCCGGTCACCCTATTTACAGAAGAACATTGACGCTCTTGAAAGAGTCCAACGAAGGGCCTCGAGATACGCTCTCCCGATGTCATCTAGGGACTCTAAGTACGAAGAAAGACTGGCAATGCTTGGGTGGTCCAGTCTTCAATCAAGGAGGTGTTATCTATCTTTGCTAGAGTGCTACAAGACTATTTCATGGTCTTAATGGCCTTAACTGTAATGATTATTTTGAATTTAATTGTTGTGGTAAAACAAGATCAAACCATTCATTCAAATTAAGACAGCCATCAGCTAGTCAAGAGTAAATTGTTTTTTGCACTCATTCTTTGTTAGAATTACTTAACAGTGGAACGCTTTTCCTAAAGAGATAGTGCGCGAACAGGATTTCAGCATTTTTCGAAGTAAACTTAGAAAGTATTGTGAAATTTTTGTAAATTTTTTTAGCCATTTCTCAGAATTATTCTTAAATTTTACATTGTAGTATATTTACTTTATATTTATACAGGGAACGTTCTAGATGGTGATAACCTCTGAAGTTTCCTTTTATGTATTCTTACATAATAAATATTTGATTTGATTTGGCTTTTTAGAATTGGAGGGATACTTACGTTGAGACACTTACTTTAATTAATAAACTAAGCAAGATCAGATGACAAGAAATGCAAAATAAGTTTGTATATTTTGGTACGTTGTATAAATTGTAATAACTTCAGTCCATCTTCTTGTCCTTTATATCGATCTGTCTTCCGTTTCCTTTCCTCTACTTAATTTCTTCCCGGCTAGTTATAAATTACTGTATGTTTTCCTCTGCCCATCTCGATTAGCAAGCTATTTGCGAGCAGAGGATGTTTGTGTTTATATTTGTTTTAAGAGTGATTTTCTGTAAAATTCGAACTTCGGCCAGACACGGTACCTCATCGATTTGGCTGATTTTTGGCATGTAGTCTTAGAATGGTGTCCTAAATACTGAATGTATATTCTAAGGCTCGAATTCTCTTTGGTTTCAAGGATACAGGAATGACAGTTTTAACGAGGCCTCGAGGGGCCGCCAGTTTGGTAGACTGAAGGAGGTTTACAATAATTAATTCTAGCCTTATCATTAAAATAACTTAACCGTGACTCATACAGTTGCAATGAACTATCCTTCCTCCATTCTTTTACCTACTCTTATCTGAAAGTGGTTAATCCTGAGCTATGAACGGCTATAACTTCTCACAGCACTTTTTCGGTATATAAAAGGTACACAAATTTGGTAGAGATTGGAAGGTCACTATCACCCATGCCACATCCATTTAGACTAAGCCATTTTCACTAAACATAGACAAGACGCTGTGGAAGCGTATATTTGGGCGTGGTTGCATTGCACGTACGATACTTTTAACATGCCTTATTGCAGCTAAACAACTGTCATCATATCCTCCCAGAGAAAATTAATCCTTCACTCTACTTCTTTGCGGAACCACACAGTGTAAGATCCAAGTGTAACATTGCGTAATTTGTTTTTTCTTTGCGTAGGCCAATTAGTTTATACCTCTTTTCGTCCTTTTGTAAGTTTCTATAGTTTTATTTTCCGCATGTTCTAGCGTATTTTTCGTATCGTAGTTTTGCAGTACAGTTTTTGCAGTTGATTTTGGTCCGCGCTTAACGCAGTTCTGTTTAGTTTCTTGCAAGTCTCTTCGCGTTATTCGCAGTCCGCTTCACAGCAGTTTTCTCTGGCCGAAACAATGTAAGTGTACTTCACAGCCCGCGTTTTGCAGTTTTGTTATTTCTTTACTTTAATTTACCTTAGTCGCAACTTGTAACTTTTTTGCTCTTTTACCGTTTTAGTTTCAACTCACGCCGTTTGTATGCACACTCGAGCTCTTTGCACTACGCATTTTATTTCAAGTGCCAAGCACGTCGTTTACAATAAATCTTCATTCGAATTTGGTTTGTGGTGTTATTATTAAAGGCCAAGAGACTTTTACGCTTATTGCAGTTTCACACAGTATGTTCCAGTCCACAACAAAAATCCTGTCACTTCACCACAATGTTTTGAAAAGCACATCTTCAACACAGACTTGCTTTCGGCCAAATTGCCACATAGGACATGATACCCCTTAATTCTTGCATCACCATGCATGTTAGAAGAAAAAATTTCACTGTATTCAAGCTGGAAAAATCGCTCAAACACTGTAACCATCCCTGGCAATTATGTTAACATCAACATAGATTTTCTTTCCAGCAGTGACGGACTAGAATATAACTGATTACCAACAATCACTATTTGAGTCATATCAGCTGAAGTAATCCTTCTTATCTTACTGTAAATTAAAGCGCACAGACTCATTGCAACACATTGTTGTCCAGCATTTTCCACAAATACTGCAACGTTTCCTTGACAGTATGGAGCACGAATTGTTTTTGTAGCATCTACTTAAACTGAAGGGCCTGGATTCTTCTCGATATCAATACCAAGCCCAAATTAACCCGGTGATTCAACTTAGCCGACAGATACACCTTCCCTCGTTTACGAACTAATTTTGGAGTTGCCCTTAAAGTAAAAACCTCACACTGTTACAGTCACTTCTTTACCTCTTTAAGTCTAAACCATTTGTATTTTTAACGTAACAATGACTTTTAGACCATAATGGTGTATTTTTCCGAATACCCTTCCATACAAAAACTCTTACTTTCCGTGTTTTCTGTAACAAAGATTTTATTTTCTTCATCAGTAGTCTGCTATTTGCACAACCGCTTCTAGAGAATTGACTAACCTCATTTAAACCAACGGAATTGTAAGTTCTGTTGTAAGTAATTTTCCCACACACGGCGAGATCCCTATTCAACTTCTTTTATTTCCTCTACAACACAATTTTGCTTCTGTACAATTGAGTCATTGCCTTTTCCTGTCACCTCACTGCCACCAAAACACTCTAATTCTGAAACAAAACTTGCCGACAACGCAAAATCCCGACGCCGAGCATCGTGCATGTACTGTGTTACATAAAACACAAAGCGTAATACAAAAACAAGTACAGTGCTAAACAAAATTGATAGCATAAGAAGAATTGTTACAGCCATCACAGTAGTTACAAAAGAAGCGTGACTCCCTTTTGGTTTCAATTGTTGACAATCGTCTCGTCCTTCATCGGAACACATTTTTATGAACACAGGCAGCTTCTTGTCTTCCGCCTTGTGAATATCGAAATCACTGTTGTCACACTGATTACCAGCTTTACAAATCTTTCGAATCTCAAACTTGATACACATTCCTCTCTTCAAACTCGGTCGATCTTATCCATTTTACACGTACGTTCCAGATATTCCGATTCGTCATTTCGTCTATGAGTAGTTGATTGAACGTCTTGACAATTTCGCTTGTTTTTCTTTGAGTTCGCGGACCAGCCCCTTCCGAAAAAGCTCAGTGTCATTTTTTAGTGTGGGCCTACCGCGAACAGTGTGTGCATTTTTGTAAGTTTAAGGCGCGATAACATACTTTAACAATATATCGACACGTCCCTCGAAACAGCGTCGCCAAATTTTATCCAAACCACTTCTTCCTGCTGTTTTGAAAAATTTCGGATCAAACGATATCCAAATCGTCCCTCATAGGATTATCCACTCCACCTTACAAAATAGATCAATCACAAAATAAGGACAAGAAAATGGGCATGAAGATAATAAAAAAAACAGCAAATTGAGATGACCTCTTAGGACACAAGCAATTAAAATTGTCTTTCTAAAAAAAATGTCAGACGCGAATCATGTTAGCGGACCTCTTAGGAAACGCAAGTGTACTTCACTGAGTTCACAAGGTCTTGGTTTGTGATTTGTGATTGGTGGATTTCGATCCGTTTTGTGAGTTTCTGTGTTTCAAGATTCATTGCTTGTGATCGTATTGGCGATTACAGTCAAACCAGGTCAAGCGTACCCCCAAAGAATCCATGAATGAATTTATTATTCGAAAGTTGAATCCGTCTTGCATGCGTAATGAGCCTTGAATTTACACGCGAGGCAGTTATGAAATTTCTACTAGCTCAGTTTTCCTGAATTTGATGTACATGTCTTCTAAGAAACTTAATCCATTCAAAGATTTTTAATCTGACCAAATAAAGAGAAGTTCTCGTAAAATATTCACTGCTCATTACGCATGCAGAAAAGCCGCTTTGAATTTGACACCAGTTAGGGGAACGACTAACGGCTTCATTTCAAATAATCAATTCATTGATAGAATCTTGGGGAGTACGCTTGACCTTCCTTGACTGTAATGGCAGCGAAAAACGTAATTGTGAAGGCGGCTTTTGAGCTTTAGAGTTCGCGTGTTTTTGAAAAGCCAAGTGACCTGTAGAAAAAGAGTGCATACTGCAATGAATTACCCAGCAAAACCATCAACGTGACAACACACATTGTTTGAATCACAAATCTTATCTCCACTTTACCCACGACGTGACTTTTACACTCACGAGCAAACACGCACGTGAGTCTATTTAAAAGCTTCTTTAGTACCGACCAAGCATAAGCCAATTCCTTTTAAGTTTATTCACCAATTCCAAAATGTATTTGTACTCTTTCTTTTAATCTTACTAGGCTGCAAGTCCCAAAATTTTTGCGCAACATCTCCTTTATACGCTCTTGACATCTCAGAACAAAATCGCTCAGTCTTATTATGACCAAAACCCGACGTTAATATTCCAAATATTTTTGATAGATTTCATCCCTCGACTTCAGACTTCCAATTTAGATTAGGTAAAAATACTGAAGATTCAGTTTAATTTTTGAGATCGTAAAAGTAGGATAAAGTACCTTGCCAGCAAAGCTTTCTTTCCCACATGCCTCTTACCTTGTACAAGACTTTTGTATGGCAGATATTCGCCTCCTTGGCTTGTTTACATGCCTTGTTTAAGTAAGCACGTATTGCGTGCCTTATTACACTTTTGCAGTAAGAAAAAAATGATTTTTTTTTTATTCAGAATATTTCCCCAATTCTGATTGGCTAAAAGCACATGCATAATTCACCATAACCAGTTACTGATGACAAAATTTGGAAGAATGTTTTGTTTAGCGAGGAAATGACGTCAAAAATGCAGCCCGCTACAGGTTAAGGCACCGTTAACCGAGAGGACCTGGGGACGAGGTTGAGTTGTTTTGGTTGTGAAAAAAAATGGCGTACATTTCACTCGTTTCAAGAGTAAGAACTACAGCTGGAACTAGGCGAAATAATAACTAAAAACATGGCAAAAACAGCAAGAAGACAACTCGGAGGGTATTTGGAGAATATTTGCGGAGCTGGACAAGGATAAACGTACAGTATCGAAGATGAACTTAACATCGATGAAGGTAAGCATGTTTCAGCTATGTTTTTAAACTAGGAATTATTTTGAATGAATAATAAAGCAATTAATGAATTCGGCTTTCGTAGGATATGAAGAATTAAGCAGATCTCGGAAAGTGTCGATGATATGATTCAAATAATGACTGTTGGTAACTAGTTATATTCTGGTCTGTCATTGCTTACAAGAATCTATGTTAATGTTAACAGAATTGCTAGAAATGGTAACAGTGTTTGAGCGATTTTTCCAGCTTGAATACAGTGAAAGTTATACTTGCATGGTGATGCCAGAATTGAGGGGTATCACTACTCTGTGTGCCACTTGAAACACCCTTGGCTCTGAACTACAACTCATTCATTTTAACTGTGGGAATTATTGGTGTTGATTGATGCTAAAGATATGTATGGTAACAGTCATAGTCAAGATACACGTGTGTTGTTGGAAATAAAATCCATGCATAAATTAGTACAATATTTGCAGAATCTACATACATGTAGTAATGATGATATATATGACCTTAAAGGTGTAAATATTGCCAACTTTAAAGTTTATCTTTGTTCAAGCAGTGTTATTGAATACTGTAGTATATCGAATGTTAATAGTTTATACCAATGTTCTTGTAAACAGTGTTGCGCTATTTAAGCAATAGAAAACGTTTTCCGTGTTTGCATAGCCTGATATAAACACGAGAGGGGTTGGGAGAATTCGAGACAGTTATGGGTCGACAATTCTCCCAGCCCCTCGAGTGTTTACATCAGGATATGCAAACACAGGAAAAAAAGTTTTCTGTTGCTTTTATGAAATAACTTTCCCGAGAAAAAAAAAGCAAAACTCTCTTGTTTAGAGCATTGATCAAAAGAGAAATTCTTACCAGTCGCGAAGTCTTGTACACGAAGCTTGTACGCGTAATCAGTCCCTGTTTTCCAAAAAAGATACTCTCCAAAATACGGGTTTTTCTCTCTTAAATGTAAAATGTCAGCTCAAGCGAAAAAAATTGACACAGCCTGTTTATGAAGATTTTCCAAGTTTCAGCCGACGAGGAAATGGGTAAATAAACTTGTCGACGAATTTTTCAAATTCGTGCTTGCGTGATTATGTTCATGCAAAATTGAAAGAAGTGAAACGAAAAAGATTACAGGGTAGGTATAGTTCCAGCATTTGAGTATTGTGAGATGGAACCTCTTAAAAAAGAAACATTTAGTTACAAGGAGAAAAGAAAACAGGCAGATCGGGGCGTAGATTTTTGCATTGAACAGTCTAAAAATAAAAAAAGGAAAAGGTCCCTGTTATATATGTTGTGTTTGTAATCGATTACTTTATAAGAGATCAGTTTACATTTTTGGCAAAAGTAAATATTTGTGTCAAATTTTTTTCAGTGTACAGACTTCATTTGATGGAAAACAGCATGTTTGTAAAACATCTCACTTGATATAGACATTTTCTGTCAACACCTCAGTGCCACTATTAACAGAGTTTGAGTATATTACCGACATCCAATAAATACAAACCCTATATGTAGAAACCCAGCAACTACCTCACAAACTACACCCATTATGTTAGCAATCAACTTCCAATATAACTCTACGCCTACTACTTCACACGTCTCAACTAACCCTTCAAATACACAATACCACTGCACTACCCACATATCCCTCATACACATAACAAACTTCACGTACGCTTAGTACAACCACGCCGTCAACCACAGCGTCTTGTTCTTTATAACTCCATGACCGTATCCCAAAAGTCGAGCAAGCCCGGGGCAAACGAACACAATTTTGGCGCTACTGGCCACACCAGTACGTTTGGCGGGAAATTGGCTGATTAGTCAAATCGCCTTAAAAGGATTCACCATTCTCTTCCCCAGAGCCACTCGGCTTAAGCGACGGGCTCTGGGGACGAGAATGGGGATTCACCGGCGAAAAATGTCTACGCATGCTCTGCAAAAAATGACTCGTGATCTGTTTCGGACAATGTCACTGGCTCCGAGGCAAAAATGCCCGCGAAAAAATGTTGAGATGAAAGGAGCGATGGCAGCGTTTTTTGGCAGTGACAGCGTTGCAGTTTTTTGGCACCGTAAGAGATCAAAAATTATTTTGGTCGAAGTTTTGACGGAAGCGTGTTCTCTAGAGAATATAGCGTCCTGGAACTGCTGAAAAATCGCAGTGGCACCTAAACTATAGTACCATAACAGTTGATCATCGCTGGTTTGCATGTGGAAGCCATGCCGAAAAGGTGGGTAATTTTTACTCTCTTTGTTTACTGCATGTTCCGTGCAACTCGGTACAAAAAGAAATTCTAAAGTAGTGGAAAAAAAATATTGGGCTTTGTTTTGGTATATAAATAAGCTTGTACTGAGTTGCACGGAAGCGACAGTTTTGTTAAATGTGTATCCCGTTTTTGTGTCAAAATTCGACTTTGATTGTGAATCTAACATTCGACAACATTCGACTGTTGATCGAAGAGCGTATTACAACGTTTTTGTTGTTTAGTTCAAGTTTCTTATCACGGATTTAACAAAAATAAAGCAGAGGGACAGACATATTTGGGCTTTGTTTTGTTATGATGACTTAGCTTGTACTTTGTCGCTGGAAAAACTATATTTAGATGCTAAAGTTCGGTGTGTTTACACTGTTTATGGCAATGAGCTTACGCTTGGTTTAACTTAATCTCGTATCACTCGGTACAAAAGGAAACTATAGAGAAGGTAAAGAAATATTCTTAGCCATTTTCTTGGTGTGTAAATTGTCTTGTAGCTAATCGAAAGCTGAAGTGCGTAGTTCGAAACGTGATTTTGTACATCGATCCACATTTTATTGTTGTTGTACATTAGTACAGCTTTGTATGTTACAGAAAATTTAGATTATTTTGCTCATAAATTTGGCTTGGGATTATCCACACAACGAGTTACTTGCTACTTTCCTCGTTAGGAACCATACTTACGGACTCATGATTTCCTCCGTGTACAATTTTTTAGTACTAAATTTTTGCACATAAGGCTTTCTGTGGGGGTTGCTTCTTTGCTTGAAAATTGGATGCTGAAAGGAGATGAACAGGGTAATTTTCCTGTGAATGCTTTAGTTTTTCTGTTGATCGTTTTTGGCTTAATTTTTTTGGAGCAAAGTTATGAATGAATGATAGAGTTAACATGCTTTTAAGTATTCAAAAGTTCTTTCCCAGAAAATAATCATTACAAACTAAACTTACAGCAGTTTAAAGTTTGGAGTAAACTTTGAGTCTTAATGAAATTTTTGTTGGATCATGTTGATGAATGCAGTTGTGTAGGATATGCGGTTTCCAAAGTTGATCTTCTGTCAGAATTATGAGAGAACAGCTCAAATACAGATCTCATTCAAACTTCATAGTTTCATTGTAAGCATCGTTTGTTTCTATTCCTATAAACTTATCATTAGGTCTACATTTTGCATGAGTTATGTGATATATATTTGAAGGAGTTGTTGTTTCACAGTGAAGTAGTTTTTACTTTGTTGTTTTTTTTATATGAAGTTGAGTTTCTTCTTAGTTGTTGGCTAAGACAGTGTTGAAGTATCTGACATGTTAACATACTTTATTCATTTATTGTTCATTTCTCTTCTTCTCTTTTTGTGCTATAAATCGACACGATTATGTTCTACAGCTTGGCTACCATTCGGCCTCGATCTACACTCGGGGTTCAAGTTAAACACAACATAGCACTACTCAATAGAAAATTAAAAAAGCAAAGGGATAAATTTCATTTTTCGTGCACCTAGTTGCAGGAAAGAGGTAGCTTACCGTTTCTGGCGCCTTTTCATTGATCAAAACAAATTATCTGACTGCTAAATCTGAGCTCACATACACGCTGCTCATCGCAGAGGTTTGCGCTTGGTTTAAGTCTCCTGCCAATAGGTGCAACGGAAAATTATATTGCAGGAAAAGCAATATTCTTTGACTTGTTTTGGCATATAAATTAGCTTGGATGGAGTGGCACGAAAGTGGTAGTTTTGTAGTAAAAGCGTACTGTCCCATACGAGCAGCACTATCTTAGCAACCAAAGAAACCCCTCAGTATCCAGCTGAGATAGCTGAGTAAAAGTCAGCTATCTCAGCTGGATACCCAGTAGCTTGCAAAATTCCCTATTCCATTTATCTCTGATCGTATTTCGCATTTAATATAATAAAGGCGTCAATTCTCACGCAATCATGTCATCATCATAGGGCGAGAAATATAATTAATTAAAAGCGCGGTATCTACTGGAACAAAATGTACGGCTTTGGTTTTGGAAAAAAAATTCAGTGCCGTCTAAAAAGAAACATATTAAAAGTCTGCGGTCGACCTCGTTGCAAATACACAGGAAAAAACGATGAAATATCTATAGTTCAATATTACTCGATTTCGTTAGTGCCCCCCTCCCCGATGCTGGGTAGTACATCAGTACATCGATTTAGTACGACGAAAAGATAGGATATCTTTCTCTCTACGGATGGAAATGCTAAAACGTGTTATATATCCTAAAAGCGCTCAGGCATAATATTATATCAAAGGACTTCTACCTGGATAAACCGGAAAGGATATAGAACAATTACCTAATTTTTTCTCGGCTACGGGTCAAAATATTGAACGTGTTATATATCCTAGAAGCGCTCCGGCATGATAACATCATGCCAGGACTTCTGCCTGGATGAACCAGAAAGGATACAGAACAACTGCCTAATTTTTTTTCGGCTACGGGTCGAAATACTGGACGTGTTATATATATATTCTAGAAGCGCTCAGGCATAATAACATCATGCCAGGACTTCAACCTGGATGAACCAGAGAGGATATAGAACAACTGTCTAATTTTTTTTCTACGCGTCGAAATGCTAAACGTTTTATATATCCTAGAAGCGCTCAGGCTTAATTATATCATGCCAGGACTTCTACCTGGATGAACCAGAAAGGATATAGAACAACTGCTTAATATTTTATCCTAGAAGTGCTCAGGCATAATTATATACCAGGATATCTGCGATTGAGTTTGCGGTGAGCAAGATGGGATAAATGTAACAGGGGCACCTAACGACGGTTTCCTCCTAAATACATTGAAATCACGTTTTAGGCTATCCAGAGTACTTTTAGATCTCTAGAAATGCATTCTAAGCGGAGCTTTAAAATTTGTATCTGTTCGGTCATCCTAGGGGAACTTGAGTCTTTCCGAAATTACAAGGGCTTCAGTATTATTTTCCGGAAAATTTTAGATGCAATTTAACGTTTTACGAAAGTAAGAATTTTTCTGATACCTGTCTCCATCACATATTTAAATCCGAAAATTTCAGGTTTCCTTTTTTCTAGAAAAAAAGCCTAACCTGGGGAGTGAAATGTAAAAACTTAAACTTCAGAAAATCATAGGGAATTTATTAGATAAGCTTCGAAAGTTCTTCATGAATGGAACGTCCATCTAGAAATTTTTAGCTGTCCTCAAGTAATAGAAAATTCTAGGCCATATTTGCTTCTCCGAACAGATATTTTACAGAAAACAGTCGTTGGGTGCCCCTGATGTAAATATAGACATTTACCGACTTGGATCCGACTTTGGTTTTTACGAAAGTTTAATCAAAGAAAGCTTAAGCGAAAATAGCGAGATCGCAATTGTTATACAAACTACAGATTAGAGCTGAACTGAAAGACACGCTGAATTGTGCCGCCATCCTGGAGTATATAATCTGGCCGCATTTAGGGAGACAATTTCATCTTCCATCCAAATTTACTATTTTGTTTGCTAGAATCCTCAGACAAATAATAGGGTGGAGAAATCGAATGGCTTGAGAAACTAAGTCCTTGACAGGGGCACCCAACGACAATTTTCGGAAAAATATCTGTTCGGAAGACGATTTGAGATCTAGAAGTTTCGGAACATTTGTTGTAAAATTTCTTGCTTGCCTACTTCTCCTAGGATTTTCGAACATCTAAAATATGGTATAATTGCCTATTTTTGACGGATTTTTACCCTAAATAGGTCACCTAGAATTTTCGGGAGCCTTTTTTCTGGCTGAAATTTTCGAAAAGGTAAGTTTTGATCCCTATAATTTTCGGATCACTAGACTTTCAGCTAGGAAATCCGAACAGATGAAAAATTTTTAGGGGATAAAAATATGGCTATATCTACCGTTTAAATACTAAAATACGTTTAGCAATGCCATGTTCTAGTGGTTTTGAACTATATTCTCGTTGGGTACCCCTGTCCTTGAGTCTCCTTACCGATCACAACATGTTTTGGAAGTAATGAGAAGCGCGCCAAACGAGTCTGGAGCGAGCACGGTCGCGACCTGGATTGATACAATTACCATTGGAGGAGCTATTCACCTTTCGTTGCAAAGATATAGTGAATTGTTTGTAAGCGCATCCTCGACTCTCGAAACATTCGTCTTGCTCCGCTATAGGGTTAAGTTTCCCGCGAACCGTAGGTAGATTTCCCGCTGAACAAAATTTTTGATAATTTACGCAAAATTGAACCTCGTGAACGTCGGAAGTGCATTTATCGACTAAAAAATCAACAGACTTCCTCCACAGGGGTTTGAACACGATTTTAACTAAAGTACTTTACAAGCGCTGCGGTAGTTGACCGCAAAAGTGTTACGATGATAGATACTCAACTGGATGATTACGTCACTACATAGCAACCAGACGCTACGCATTTTTTAACTTCCGGGACACTGAGGCTTGTGATTTTGATGCTTAAATTAAAACTCGACACGATTTTGATCGATCGAACATTTCATTTTTAAGTTGGACCTGAGGTTATATCACTGTATATTTTGGACATGTTAGGGTTACTATTGAATTTCCAGAACGTGAGAGTCTTGTAAAACGCTAAAATAGATTCTCTCGGTGTTGAAAAATTTTATTTTGATCGAACCAACTAATGTCAAGATTATCTGTGCCACAAATTTTCTGTTGACACCTGTGTTCAGCTGTCAAGCTTGGATTAAAGTATTCTGTTAAAATTTTGATTTGAATCGAATCATGATCCACAAAACATTTTAGACAGAGGGTGGATAATGTGTCTTTCGTTTAAATGGCTTCTCTGGCAGGCAGCTCCGTTTCTAAATTTTCTGTCTATAAACGTTTAGGCGTAAAAATGTTAGGTGAAAGATAACCAGCTGCAAAGGAATCCTCATTTCAAGGTATAAGATACGGCAAATTTTCTGAAGGTAGTCACTCCCTCAAAAAAATGAACAGAAATTTTAATGGTTTGGGTTAACATTCTTTGCTCTATGGTGTTTATAGACAAAATTTTAAAACCTTTAGTTGGATCATCTTGATGAATAGTACTTTGGAGCGTGACATGCAGTTTCCTACTTAGTTAAGCTTTGAAAACAAGCCATCATAATTACGTTAGTTAACAAATGTAACAGACATGCTTTAATTTAAACGTTGTAAACTCACTGTAATTACCTACATACAGTTAAAACCTGCGACTAAGAACCTGGTTTTTAAGAACCTGTTAGGCTAAAATTTGCCAGCTAGACCCCTCTATACAAGAACCCGCTGAGCCCAGAATTTGAAACAGGTTTTTATTTTCTAAAATCTATAAAAACATTCTGTACACTTGGACAAATAAGTCAACATTCAGGATCCTGTTTGTAGACATACGTGCCTCATCTATCCAACTACAATAAGGAATAAGCTGAACACCATGCACTAAACACTCTTAGCTACAAATTACGTATTTTTTGCCACAAACCTATTTATGACCTAAATAGCCAAAATTTGTGCTAATTACCATTAAGGGGGGAAAATGCAGGTTTTTTGTCTGGGGTTTTGTCGTATTTATTATTTTAACCCTAAATTTATTACCAAGTCCTAATAAATGCGTGGATTAACTACAGTATATTTTGCAAGAGGTTGTTATTGAGTGAAGAAGTTCATACAATATATATGAAGCATATTAGTTACTTGTAATGCAGGCTAGCACAAATCGGATCGAATAAACATACTGTTCCACGTGCTTCGAAAGAGGGAACATTCACTTGATTAGCGCGGGAACATTAGATGGACCTTAAAATATAAACTCACGCCAAATTTGCTAAAACTCTGCTATAAAGTGCCGCTGTCCAACCCTCCAAGAATACGTCTGGGGGCTCACTTCAGTCACTTTTTTCGCCCGCGGTGAAACTTCCTTAGCAACACTTTCGGTTTTGTTCGGTTCCGGTTCGAAAGAGAAAGTGAACCCGACAAACATGGTCGAGAAGATATTGCTTATAATGGAAACTGATACTATGCTGTGATGAATTTTGGGGAGAAACAACTCTCATGTATTTGAAAAGTTGGTCTATTTCATGTGCTTTTGAGTAAAACCAAACATACTCCCAAAGCGAGTCCCTAAATCGTATTTGTTAAGTGCATGCTAATGACTAGCAAAAGTTTAAGACCTAACATGGAACAGAGTATGAGAAGATTTATCGGTGCTGATACATACAAAAGGCTGACTAAACAAGTCCGATAGATTTTGGTAAAGTGCACTTACTCTCGTATTGTGTTGATAAAGCTTGATTTTCCACTTCCCGATTCACCAGTGATGGCGATGTTCACTTCCACACCTTGCCCATTCTCCAATCTATTGGCCGTCAAGTCGACTGTTTCGTATCCGTGTAAAAAGTCTGACATAATGAACAGGGACAAATAGTTTAATACAACGGCGTTTCTCACCACGCTGCCAAAGTGAAACCCAGTAACCAAATACCCATTGTTTTGATTCCCCTGTCATATGACGTTGGTCATTGGTAGTTTCGAAAACGAAGCACTCGAAAACGAAGACCGAAGCACGAAGCACCCAAAGTTCGAAAACGAAGCACCCAAAGTTCGAAAACGAAGCACCCAAAGTTCGAAAACGAAGCACCCAAAGTTCGAAAACGAAGCACCCAAAGTTCGAAAACGAAGCACCCAAAGTTCGAAAACGAAGCACCCAAA